>PVJS01008462.1:0-53071 GCA_004027185.1 Glis glis
GAGACAGGGAGAGGGACAGAGAGAGACAGGGAGAGAGAGAGAGAGAGAGAGAGAGAGAGCTGAGGCTGGCTGTGATCCTCCGGTCTCTGCCTCCCAAAGTACTGGGATTACAAGCATGCGCCACCACACCAGGCAATTTAGATCTTCTAACCTAAACCATTCAGCACTAAAGCAATCTCTTCCCTAACTCTATTTTTTTTCTTTTTTTTTGTATTGGTGTACTTTAATCGTACATCTTGATGGGTAACCTCAGAAGAATAAAGAAGGCAACCTTACTGAGAGAGATGGGAGTGGGGAAGAGGGAAACACCCTAATGCACAGGATGTACATACACAAATATATCAAAGTCAACTACTATGATGAACACAAGAAAGAAGAGGGAGGGAATGGGGGTGGGAATTGGGGGAGGGCTAATTGACTTTACTTTTAAGTATCTAGTGCTCCCAATGATTGGAAAATGCTTAGTATCCTTTTGAGCCTCACCCTGTAATTTTTTCTTAGTAGTATTCGTCTCAGAAAAACAAAACAGGACACTTCATTACCAGGTAGGATATGATCATTATTGGGTTCCTAGCTACAAAACTATCAAAATTTTCCCAAAATTTCAACAACAGATATATACCTTTACTGAGTACTATGTGCCAAAACTATGATGAGATCTTATTATTCTTTCATGAGACTCTTGGGATAATCTTATATACCATCCCCATTTTAGATATAAGGGAAAAATAAGTCTCAAAAATTAACGATATGTCTAGAGTAATTCAACTAGATTTATGCTTCAGATTGAGGACCGATTACCTTATGTGTGCAATGTCAACTATTGCAATATATACTTAAAATTTTTCATGGAAAATAAATATATTATAAGAGACAAAGAACTGTTCTATATGACTCTATGGTCAGATAATAATACAAAATTTTGCAAGCATGTGCTCCAAATAATGCTTATAGTTCATCGGTGTGTTCTGAAATATCCTAGAGAAAACTCTACTCTTAAGCACCCATAATTGTTCAGACTCATGTGACCTCAGAATAATTATCTCAAGAAATTCCCTTTAATATCACACGGCCCACAAAAGTCCTGAAGAAGCAAGTTAGTGAATGTGAGGGGTATCATGTGATGCTACAGTTTACATACAGATCTTAGAACACTCCAGTTCCCATGAAGAGGATACCATCAGATAGGGGCAGCAAGCTGGCAAAAGATATTTATCTTTTCAGCAATTCTAATAAGTAGGCTGGGGTTTAGAGTTAAGCTCCTGTCTCATAAGGGGTTAAGAATATGAAGAAGGGCCTCTAGTCCAAGGCTGAGGATAGTGAGTATAACCATAGAATGGGCTGAGTGGTTCCCAGGGGTGTGGGGTAAAGGTCTTCAACTAAAGTTGCTACAGAGCTGCTGTTTCCTCGCTTGTTTTTACTGACATTAGCTCAGGAAGTAGTTGGGCTGAGCTTATATCTGAGATGGACTAGGGGGTTTAGCTCCTCTGTCTTTTCCTGGTCCTTAAGTATTCCAGTTCTCCCCAGATAAAATGGAGTGATACTTCTGTTGGTTTTTTTTAAATATATCTGAAAACTCTTTGCCTTCACCCCATTGACAAGTAGGTTACATGTCCACTCTCCCTAGACCTGGCTAACTTTAGTGTCTCATTTATGACTGGTAGAATCAAGAAGACCAGATACTACATAACTTATGAGGTCAGAAGCGGATAGGAGTTTTTCTCCTGGTTCTTTTGGGGACTTGCTTTAGGGAAATTGACTAGCCTAAAGCCAACATACTTGAGAAGCCACTTGTACCTTGGTCAACACTCCAGTTGTACACCCAGCCTGACAGCCAGTGTCTGTGGTCAGCCATGCATTTCTATTATCTTGGGTGTGCAGCTTCTGTGAGCCATTGGGTAACTCCAGATGTAGACAATGACTGACTGTAATCATGCACTTAATCTCAAAGGAGAGCCTTCCCTGCATAAGGCCCTTCCCTAATTACAAACTCACAAAACTCTGAATCAAATAAAATGGCTGCTTTTAAGCCTCTAGGGTTTTCTTTTGCAATTTACTGTGGAGCAATAGTTACTAAAAACACCTATCTCTTGGGGATTGTTTTAAAAATTAAATGACATAATAGAAACGGAAGGATTACCAAAGTGGCTGTCACTCAATGCAAGGTGTCTCACCCATGTATTCACATCCCTGTGTTTCCCTGGTGACGGATCAGTGGGCCAGTCCTTAGAGAAAGTGTTTTACCATTAAGGTAGTCTGATAGGTTAGATTTTGTCTAAGAAGTTCTAAGTGCTTTTCTGAGGAAGTTAATTATACCAAAATGATGGTATTTAGTTCTCTGATTCTATTTTTCTCTTTTTCTTTGAAAATGTAGCAGAGTAGGAATTACATATGCCAAGCAATACAAAAATAAAGACTTAATTTGGTAGGTAGGTCAGGTTTTGTGTTTTTTTTTTTTTTTTTTTTTTGCTTTTACTTTGGCACTGTTGACATGCTTGGCTGAGTGATTTTTGTCATGGGGCAGGGAGTGACCCTGTACACTGTAGGATGTTTAGCAACATTCCTGGTCTCTACCTGCTGAATACCAGAAGCACCCTTTGTCCATAGTTGTACAACCAAAACATTTCCACATCTTTCAAAGAGGAGCAGACTGACCTCAGCCAAGAACCACAGCCCCAGATAGCTTCGTTGCATGTGGTCATAATTGGAAGGTTTAAGTGGGGTTTCTAAAAATGGAAGAGCCATTATTTGCAGAGACACAAGGCCAAGCATGTCTGTATCTCTGAAATGCTGTCTCCCCTTCTGCGTCAGACTACCAACATCTAAATTAAAATAGAATGAGTGCTGAGTACCCGCCAAGCCCTTTTTCTCAAGGAGACTGGCGTTAGGGAGAGAGGCTGTTGTAAATGAGTATATCCTTTCCTAAGGTAGTGATCATCAAGACTAGAGCTGTACAGAAAATAACCTGGGCAGAAACGGAGTCAATAAGAACAACTTGAGGACAGGCCCCAGGAAGAATGAAGACAGAAGGCCACAAAAGAAAACAAAGTAATTCAACAATTGTTCACTGGGGTGCAAGCGTCCCCTGGGGAAGAGACAAGTTACAAAGCCTGGGTGTAAGTGGTCATGAGTGTAGTAGACTGGCGGGGGCTGCATTTTTATTTGGAAAAGCTATGTATCCATTAAAACTATGGAAGAAAATGTATACATTCAGAAAGATGCAAATGACATCAATAAACAAAAATTACTTATCAAATAAGATTCCCTATCAGATTGCTTTTTGTAAAAAAATATGTGTAGAAAGCAATAACTACACAGAAATATACAATGATGTAAAGAGTGGTGATTTCTGTATATGAGACCCATTTAAAATTTATTTCTTAGGATTCTATGTGTTTTTCCAGTATTGCTACAACTACTCATTTTCTTTTAAATAGAAAAATGCTTTAGGGGATAAAATATATTAGCAAAGATTGCGTTAAGGGCTGAAGCAATATTTGGGGCAAAAAAAGAAAAAACAGAAATGACACAGAATGAATACAAACAAAATGTATTTGTGTGGTGCCCAGGGAATTTTTAACATAAGGGTGGACGAAGCCGGGCACAGTGGCACACATCTGTAATCTCAGTACTTGGGAGGCTGAAACAGGAGGATTTCAGGTTTGAGGTCAGCCTCAGCAACTTATCAAAGGCCTAATCATTTTAGCGAGACCCCGTTTCAAAATAAAAAATAAAATAGGACTGGGGGTATAGCTCAGAGCTCAAATGCTCCTGAGTTCAATCCGCAGTACCACAAAACAAAACAGATAAGGATGAATGAATGCAACAGCCCTTTATCCCCGGGCATCTTGTCCATTGCATAGGTTCTCTGCCCTCTTACTTATGTATAGATGTCAAATGGAAACTGAATTTAAAGTAATAATTAAATTAATCAAAAAATGTCTGTAGGTTTTAATTTTTTGTGTTTAGACTAATTTATTTTTCAAAACTGTGATCCATGAGGTATAAAAGGTAAGTAAGTGTCTAATCATAATAACGCTAGAAATGAGTATTTGTTGAATAACTTTTGAGTTATTGCATAAACTGCTAGTTTCTAGACATGGGCTATATTTTTTCTACTCTTCGAAAACTTGCAAGTGGGTTCTTATATTCACGTTTTACAAATGACAGAAATAGGTTGAGGAATTTTAAAGAAACTTAGTTTAGTTAGTTATTTAGTTTAGTTTCACAACAGATTAGTGGACGAGCAAGGATTTTATTTTATTATTATTTGTGTGTGTGTGTGTGTGTGTGTGGTACTGGGGATTGAACTCAGGAGCATTCTACTTCTGAGCTCTACCCCCAATCCTATTTTATATTTTAATTTTGTAACAAGGTCTCACTAAGCTGCAGAGGGCCTCACTAAGTGCTGAGGATGGCTGCGAGCCTACGATCCTCCTGACTCAGCCTCCCAAGTATTGGGGTTATAGGTATATCACTGGGATTAATATACTCTACACCCAGCTAAGAGTAAGGATTTGAACCAAGTTCTTCCTGAATGTCAGTTCCAGCCTCTATATCAGGATGCCAATACTAATGTGAAAAATTGTGTCTTGAATGGATTTATACATGTTTATCTCTTCTGAGGACAGAAAAAAAGGCCTTTATTTTCTATACCACGCTTCAAAGTTCATTAACTATGAATTTGGGTTTGTTTTCTTCTAGCCTCTTTAAGAGCCAGTGAGAGTTACCCCAACATCGAGGGGTCTTTGCTGTTAGTCTTACAGCCTTGCCCACTTATTCAAACTGGAACCTCTGCTACTGAAGCGTCAGAGTCATCAAATTTCATTTCTTATAACATTAGTCTCCAAAGATGTTTTCCCCCTTACCAGCTAAATTGTCTTTTACTTTGTAAACTGCTTCTAGTTTTCAACAATTACATTACAATGTGTTCAATTCTCACCACCCTGCTGCTCAATCTTTTATAAACCCCAATAAAGAAATAGTTATATAACCAAGAAACATCAAAAAGTGAATAAAAGGCAGATATTGCTTCATATGACTCTCCGTTTACTGAGGACAAAAAAGCAATTTAACATCTTATTTTTTATATTTATTATTGCATTATTCTTTTGTTTACCTTGTAACAAGTAGAAGCCTGATAGCATCTGTCACCCTCCCACAATTTAATTACAGCTTCCGTATCTTTATTCTCACTAGGCAGCGTCTCTGCTCACGGGCACCTACCTTATCCACCACTTCCAAGTTCATCTTGCATGATTTTTGTAATTAAGTGAGTGGCAAGTTAGCTATCTCCATCCCTAAATTGAACATTTCATAGTTTTAAAGCACTTCTAATAAAGTTCCTTGAGTCTGAATCCCCATTAGTTCCCCATCTCTCTCTGACGACTCAATTATCTCCTCGGGGGAGAATCTGTTCAATACCAAGAATTACCTTCCTCCACACAGGGGGACAGAAGCAACGACTCTAAACCCTCTTTCTTTCACTCTACGTCTTCAATGAATAATTTATATCCATGACAATCTGTTTTCCGTTTTTACTGACTCTTAGTTTTGCAAACCATATAAAGGATATATATATATATATATATATATATATATATATTCCTCCATCTTGTTGCTTTCCATACTGAATACTGAATACCTTCTATAATCTCATCTGCCCCTTGCATTCACTGTCATTCAGAGCAAGAAAGAAAGAACTAACTTTCCCTTTTTTGTGTGAAGGTTTGTTTCTTCCTATTCAAATGTTTGTTATTCATTAAAATCCCCAGAAGCTTTCAAAAAAAGAGAAAAAAACAGAATGCCTTTTTCTTTCCTGAAGCACTCACTTTTCTTAATATGAAAATATTACCAGTCCATTGTAGGAAAAAATGGAAAATGCAGAAAAGGATAAATACAATCTGTCCCACACTCCATCATGAGATGGAAATATAAAGTCACTAACACACACAATAAATGTGAGCCTGTCTTTTTTATATGTACAAATAGTATACTATCCACTACTCACTTTATTACATAGTTTTAAAATCTGTTCAATTACTCACAATGCCAATATTCCATTTTGAATTTAGTGTAAACTGAGGTGGGTTGCTCAGAAATATCTCCGGGGGGGTCAATCACCTTTAAAACAGCAAACTCAAGATATGAGATGTTCAGTATTTACTGGGCACATACCAGACCCCAACCACTGTATTAGTGCCGGGATTACAAAGACATGTGATGTGCTTCTTGCTTTAAGGTAGCTCATGGTCTAACTGAGGAAAAAGCAACCAAACAGCACACATGATGCAAAGAAATAGGTTACACAGCAGTTTACCTACAGACTGTGCTTTGGATACAAAAGCTTTTGTTTGAACCCCCTTTTCTTTTGCAACTATTGTTGGCTTATACTGATGTTATATAGAGAGTACAAAATTAACATATTCTTGTATTACATCATTTCAATGTAAGTTTTAATAGACTAAATCTATTGGTTCTACAGACTGAATGTTTTGTTTGGAGTTCCATTCATTTTTTCCTACTTTTATTGGGGCATTGTAATTAGACCTCACCATGAGGTTCAGAGTGATAGAAACACACACGCACACAGCACTTGGTCTGTTTTCCTCTGGATCTCACCCTGACCCCTCCTTCCCTGTAGATGTTAGTGAGATTGGTGTTGATAGTTTCATATATGCACTCCAAACCTTGGTGATAATTCTGTAAATTTGATTTGAATTTTGAGATATATGATTATTATTGCATGTTTTCTTTTCAATCATAAACCTCCTCTGGCTCTTTATTGCTAAAAAACAAACATGTCATAGAAAGGTATTCTAATTCCTTCAAAATTCAGGTCCATTTTTGCCTTTATAAACATATTTTCCACTTCTGATCCTCCTGTGCCCTGTTAAATAGGTCGTGCTATGTTTTGTTGCTCCAGTTCTTTCCTTCTTGTACTAGTCTTGTTATGGCTCCAGCCAGCGAGAATAAGACCCCAGACCGAATTAAGGTAGATAGGTCTCACTTTATTGCAAGTTCGAACTTGGACCCAAGCTCACCTGTTTCACAAGTGTCAGCCTGGGCCCTGATATGGAGGAAAAAAGGGTTTATATACTGTATTCAAACATCCCCCCAGTCATGATGTATCGCAACAGTTTCTCAGCCTTGACATTTATAAGTTAAAACATTTTATCCATAGCCAGCACACAGTGAGCAGGCACAGTGAACATGACACAGGGAGATAACGGAAGGGGGTTCAGAGGAGTCTTGTTCAGAGAAGTCTCCTTATCTTGTGTGAAACTAGTAAGTTTCCATCTCTCATCCTGCTATTTTTTTAAGTTTCAAACATCACATTCTCAAGGCTCTCATCACAGCTTTACAACATGGATTCTTAAACTGAAAATGGAGTTACAAACGTTCATAAGCAAGTGGTCTTACAGAAGTCAAGTCTTAATTCTAACACTACACTTTAATATGAAGTCTTATTACATTAAAATTCATAATATTCTAATAAACTACACCATCACAGTTTCTGTGTCTGGAATCTAAGTCAAATACCTGTGCTTCCACCCTTCCATTGACCAACCTCAAGGCCCACTTCTCCCAGCTGGGAATAATTGGTTCCACGACATTTCAATGGTGGTTCTATAGTTTGTACCACAGCTATCTGTGAGCATGAACCTCATCTCCTATGATGCACATTGAGATTCTTCAGAGAATAGACTCATCTACTGTTCTCTCTCCCTACTGCCACGCATACAAGCGGGGTTCATGTGTGTTGAATGAGTAAATGAATTAATTTCATTTCCCTACAGCGTATCTTGAGATCCTTGGCCTACTGTATTGATTTTAATGTGTTTTCTAATATAAAATCATAAGGGCTCTGAAGCAGACTGAAATGTGAATTAAGAGTCAGAATGAAGAGAATAAAAAGTGTGACATAAAGCCATACAGTAGCAAAATGGATTGGAAAAGTGTGACTGACGTGAACCTATGAGATAGCAAATAAATATTTTTAAGTAAGAAGCATGAAAATGAAGTAGATATGCCAGATGAGGACAAAAGTTCCCTCTTATAGCATGTAGGAGAGAACAAAGGACAACTCGACTCCTCCTCATGGTCATCTTCTCTGTCCAAGAGGATGATCTTTACATGGAAAGGAAGAAATAGTATATATCAAGTGCTTTTAGAATTGTTTTGAGGCAGCTTAAGAGAGGGAGGAAACATTAGAGTTCAAAAACAAAGAGACAAACATTCACACCCAGCTTTTCAACATATTATCTATCTGGAGACCTTGTGTAATCCACGTGACCTACCTATCTCTATTTCTTCACCTGTATTATAGCAATGTTTTCAAGCATTCATGGAGAAGATCAATAAAAGTTTTATTGGTGAATGTCCTTAATAAATTATAAAACCCCATAGCCTTATATGGTATTAATGAAGCAAGAGTCATTTTCAAATATTTTATGAGTTAGAAATAATGTCTTTAACAAATTTTAAAATACAACTGGAACTTAAAATTCTTTCTTTCTGTCTGTTGTTTTGTGTGTGTGTGCTAGGGGTTGAACTCAAAAACATTCTACCTCTTAGCTATACCCCCAGCCCTATTTTATTTTTTATTTTAAAACCAGGTCTCACTAAGTTGCTGAGGGTCTTAATAAGTATCTGAAGCTGGCCTTGAACCTGTGATTGTTCTGTCTCAGCTTCCCCAGTACTGGGATTGCAGGTGTGCATCACTGCACCTGGATAAAATTATATATTTCTTTAAATAAATAATGGGAACATCAACATATCCTAAGACTCATCCCTGAATCAAACTGTCTCCTTCAGCTGCAGGCTGTGAATGCATGTAGGCACACTGTCCTTCTGTCTTAAAGCAAGTGCCAGTCTGTGTTTGCCCAAGGTTTTGTGTGTTGGGTTTGATTACTGTTATTTCTACTGAATAACTCTGACATCACAGCTATGGCTCTGCCTTAGCTGAAGGTCACAGCTGCTGGCTAGGATTGTCTGGAACACGTTCCCTACTCATCTCTGCAGAAACCCTTGTATACACTGCATTTCTTTCTCTGAAATCCTCATATCAACACCATAGCCTTTCACCTTTCAAATGGGTAAGAATAGTCTTTTGGTCATTGAACAACTGGTTAGTAAATTGCAGCTGTCTGTGCGTAGTAGAAATGACAAAGCATGTGGTGGACATTACACAGAACAAAGGCATAGAGGCAGAGAGACACAACCTGGAGTCTTAGTGTCACCACATTGACCTTAGATAAACCCACTCCAATTTTGCTCAATTTCTTTATCTGCAATATGGAAGTAAATCAGAGCAACAATGACCTCAACAGGTTGTTGTGAGAACCGAAAGAAATAGCATGCAAAAGCTCTTTATAAACTATAAAATGTTTTGCAAATGTTATTTCTTATACTGGAAAAATATTTGGGGGATTTTTTTAATAATAAGGTCAATCTAGGTGACATTTTGGAATTGATATTTTGGAAATACTCTGAAATTCCTGTGGGTGGTGGCAATGAACAGGGAAGAAGTGACTTGTTACCAGCAACTGGGGAGAGAACACCAGCGGCATCGGGGCCAGAAAACGTGCAGGTGACAATTTAGAGCCGTTTGACCTCAGGAGGGACCTAAAGCACCTTCACCCACCTGGCTCCAGGGCTCTTACTCTGTGTTCTCTGCTTAATATTCTAATACCTGACAGCGGATTATTTCTAGACCTGGGAAATAACCTATATGGTACATTTCCGGCAGCTGTGCTAAAAAGAGTGTGCTTTTGACATGGGCCCAGAAGTTTTGAGTTTGAGTTCGGGATAGTTTATGAATTTGGCCAAAAAATTTGGCCTGGATATTTAATAAATTTGGCCAAGGAATTTCATCTTCCCCAAGTTTGGTTTCCTCATTTACAAAAATAAAAATAAAATGTTGACCACAGAGGATTGGAATAGTGGTTGAGTATGATAACGAAAGTCAAAATGCAAAATAATTGTCTGCTACTAGATCTCACCTTAATTTTGGCTAGACTAACTAACCACCGGCTCATGGATCTCCTTCTCTTCCCTTTGGCCCTAGTCTCCAAACTTGCTAATGGAAATTGTTTTTCTCCCAGTTCCAGGTCATCAACTAAATCTGATAATTGCCGAATTATCAGCACCTCGCCACAGTCTGGGCATTAACAAAGACGGGAGACCTCTAGACCAACCTGCCCTCCTGAGGTGCATCCAGTCCCAACAGGTCTTATGTGACAGAGAGCAAGAGCGGGTGGCCCTGGTCTGGGAGCATCCCTGTTCAGCTAGAAGAGGCTACAGAAGACAGACCTTGGCCCTATCACCTGAAAGAATTTAGGGCTGTAAGCTCTTGTGGGGAGAATGTTAGGTAGCTAATTAGACATTAGCAGATGGGGTCAGCTGGGACAGACCTGACACTTACCGCCAGAGCCTTGCTCACCTTGACCCCCTCCTCTGTGGGAAGGAGGTGGAGAAACAATTCAGGGTCACTAAGGTGTGACATGCAAAGGGCTGTCAATCACTCCAAATGTAATAGGTATAAAGAAAGTGTCCAGAGGGACTATAAAACCCAACACGTGGAACACTCCACACCAGTTTCCTTTTCTGGAAGCAGATTGTACCAGACCCCATCTCTGGAGCATACACACAATGCCCCAGGCCACCTTTCCATTCCCAGGAATGGCCATTGCAGATGCTTTGTAGCCTGGAGTGTGAGCTTTCCACTCTCGTCATGGTCTTTTTCATAGGGTGTCTTTACTTCTCTAAATAAACCTCCTGGATCCCCCCAAAACAACAACAATAACAAACATCCTAGCAACAGTTAGTCCCTTCAAAAAGTACCACCATCCTCCAAAACATTGTGGAACTCTTCACTTGGCACTGACTTCAGAAGGCTGAAAAAGGAAAATCCACCATGCTTTGTGGAGGGACTTACGTTGCATCGTCTCCATCTCGAGCTTCTTGGTGAATGATGGCTCCATTCTGATCATTTCTATGCTTAAGATGGAACACCAGGTACAGCAGTTGACAAGCACTGACACACGTCATTCAAGGTTTCAGGCAGGTTAATTGCTAAGCTCTCAGAAATAAAGCCAAAACTAGATTCCACTCGATGACCTCAGATTAAGGCTTAGAGAACCTTAGGGTTTGAGTTTATATAGGACTTGATATTAATTTACAAAGATTGTGTTTCAGTAATGGTTTGTGGAGCTCATGAATCTACAGGGATAACGCGCATCTTGAATGAGCCTGATGCTGGCTGTTCATGGACCACATTTTAGGAATAGGTATTTTATGGCATTTGTTTACAGAGGCAATAGCTGTAGCCCATGACATCAAAGTTGGTGAATTAAGTCTGTTTAAGCAGCATTGATGTGGTCTACAAAGGATAGTGGGATAGAAAATTTATGGAAATAGTACAATCTGCTGAGGCATCTGGGATTGCTCATTTCATCATCTTGTGCTATTTTCAGGTGCCGAAAGAATAGAAACAAAGTTTGATGATGAGACAGCTTTTAAAGCAAAACGAAAGCCTGGTATTTTATCCCAGCTGGTGAAATAAAGCCTATAATGCAGTTTAAATTTTATGCATTACCATTGTGCCCTCCATATTCAATAAAATAAATTTAAAATGGAATAAAATTCTAATGTAAAAGGCAAAAATGAAGCTAGGCAGGGTGGCACATATCTGTAATTCCAGTATTTGGGAAGCTGAGACAGGAGGATTGCAGGTTTGAGGCTAGCCTCAGGAACTTAGCAAGTCCTTCAGTCACTTAGCAAGATGGCATTTCAAAAATAAAAAATGAAAAGGGCTGGAGGGGTAGGTTGGAAGTAGAATGCCCCTGGGTTTAATCCACAGTACCAAAAATTATTATTATTATTATTTGTGTGTGTGTGTGTGTGTGTGTGTGTGTGAGAGAGAGAGAGAGAGAGAGAGAGAGAGATACTGGAGATTGAACCCAGAGGCATTATACCTCTCAACTACACCCCCAGCCCTATTTTATTTATTTATTTATTAAAGCAGGATCTCACTAACTTGCTGAGGGCCTCACTAAGTTGATGAGTCTGGCTGTGAACCTGTGATCCTTTTGTTTCAGCCTCCCAAGTAGTGGCATTACAGGTGTGGGCCACCTCACCTGGCTTATATATATTTTTAATATATACTTATATATGTATATACATCTTATATATATGTATAGAAAATATCCATAGATTTTACTATATAAAATTTTACAGACAATAAAATTCCTATAAATATGTTATGTGATAAACCATAAAGTAGGAAAAACATTTCACAACGCATATACAAGATCAGGTGCTAATGCAGTCATGTGTCTTGATGGGGATATGTTCTACGAAATGCATCACTTTCTGTCATCATGTGAACATCATAGGGTGTACTTACACACACTTAGATGGTCCTGAAGATTTGTGCTAGCAAGTACTTTTCCTCCACACTCAGCTTGTCTGGAGTGTCAAGCCATCTTCAGCTGCCTTCCCACAGCAACTGCAGATCCAACGCTCACTTTCACATTGTGTAATGAATCTTGATTCTTGAATCATTTAAACCCCCAGAGCTACCAGAAAGTTTGACACCTTAGCTTTTTCCAGTCTTTTCTTTCAATATCGCAAAGAAATTTTTTTGTTTTGTCCATGATTTCTACAATGAGGTGAAGCATATGCTTCTGTGTCTGGTCTTCAATTAGGGTCATTAAAAGTTTCTTCATATTTAACATAATCCCTTCTCAGATTTCTGTTAGCCTCTTTGCCTTCTTTTGAGCAAATCTGTTACCAATTTTAATGACTTTGTTGTTTTTCAGACCACAACTATGGTGAAATGGGACACGCCTGAAAGACTAACACTGATTTTCTACCTCTGTAATAATGACATTTAATTTTACTTCCAGATTAATCACTTTACATGACTTCTTACTAGCAGCATGAGGGGTGGATTCATATACTCAGTGGCCATGATGAATAAAATACCATGAGATTAAATCCAGCTCAAGAGAAAATGATGCAGTCAAGATATGTGTTAATTCTACATCACCAAGAATGCAAATAATAACAAATGCTGGCAAGGATGTGGGGGGAGGGAAAAACTTCTACACCATTTGTCGATAGGATAGTAAATTAGTATAGCCACTATGGAGATCAGTGGGGAGGTTCCTCAGAAGACTGGGAATGGAATCACCACATGACCCAGCTTTACCACTCTTGGGTGTTTTTTCAAAGAATTGAAGTCAGAATACTATAGTGATACATACATATTCATGTTTATAGCAGCAAAATTCACAACAGGCAAATTATGGAACCAGCCTAGGTGTCCATCAACAGATGAATTAATTACAAAACTGTGATATACACACAGTGGAATTTTATTCATCCATAAAGAACAAAATTATGTAGTTTTCAGGAAAATGTATGTAACTAAAGAACATTATGCTGAGAGTAACCAGTCACATAAAGTCAAATATTTTCTCTCACATGCAGAAGCTAGAAAGAAATTTGGAAGCAAAAGGCATGTTAGATAAATGAGGAGAGACACTAATAGAAGAGAGGAAGAGGACAGGTGGAGGGAGTATGGAAGGGGAAAAGGGTAACTTGATGAAGGAAACAGTTCAAATAATGTTATGTTCATATTTGAAATTATTAATAACAATTTCAATAATATATTTGGGAAGAAGGAGGGAGCAAGTTGAAGTCTGGGGAGAAAAATACCAAGTGGTGTGTGCCCATGGATGTTTCTATCATTCTGAACCTCATTATGATATTTGATTACAATGCACCAATAAAAGTGAATTTAGAAAAAGAGATGTGGTAAACAGGAGGTATGTAAACCTGATGCTACCATTGCCTATGTAGTCTGTCGTTGACCAAAATGTTATGTGACATGACTGTATCTTTAATATAAGAATTTTTTATGAGTCAATGAAAATGAGTGTGCATTGCAAAACAAAAAAATGGGGAAAAGACAATGGTTGGAATTTTCAAAGAAAAAAATTCAAACATTAATTGACAAAATAAAAACGCTCAATCTTATAAACAGCATTTGACCTTCTGAGAGGTGGCACAATAACATAATAAAATACATTCTAGAATCCTCAGCTTTTTTCTTTTCTTTGCTACCTATAGCACTCTTTGAAAGTTGAGAAGCAAATAAAATTTCAGGATTTCATATCGCCTGAGCTGAGTCCTGAAGGATCAATAGAAGTCAGTGAGATGAAGAGGAACTTCTCAGCCAATCGCGAGTGCACTGCAGAACTAAGGTCTGTGGAAAGAGCATATAAATGCATGCAGCTCGGAGCTGCTGGAGTGTGATGTGCAAGGGACAAGAGCCTGAAGATAAAGCTGAGAGGTGAGGCAGGTGAGCCAGAGTCCTGAGTGGCATACTAAGAATTTGCAGGCACGCCGGCATCAAAAAACAAATAGAAACAACAAGAAAAATAAAAAGGAACAAAGTGAATGCTAGCAACTAGAACTATCAAACCATCCATGAATATTTTTTGTTATTTTTTATTCTTGCATCGTTTGTGTAATAATAGTTTATTTGGCACTGGTGGCCTCATTTTTAATAATCCATGTGGCAAAGGATGACCTTCTTCTGTTCAACATCCTTCCAAGTTTATTTTGTTTTCCCACTCCCCTCAGTGAAAGTCATCATTGTTAGAATAGTCCCTACCACTCAAACATGGATGGGAAATGAATCAGATGAAGTTGAATTGAGGTAAAGAGAACATAAGAGGTTATTGATCTAACCTTTGTTTTTCTCATGGAAGTTAAATCACCACTATGGAATGTAATGTATTTTCCTACCTACAAAGTTCCCCTGGACCAAATGGTCCCTCCCCTCCTTTTAAGTTCTAGCCCATTAATATTTATCAACCAGGATGGATTTAGTATTCAACCCATTGCATTTAAAGATAAAGAGGAACTCGCTTATGTGGAAGACTGAGGACTGTCCTATATTCTGCAGAGGAGAATTCCATTTCTATGATGAAAAGTGGCATGTATACAGTCTTGGTCAACATTCTCAGTGCCATAATACAAAACAACTGACCACACACAACTCAGAGGAAGGAAGACTTACTTGCTTAGTTATTGGAGATCCCTGAGCTCAGTCTATGTCAGGCTGGGTCTGCGGAGCTCAGGGCATTGTGGTGGGAAGCAGAGAAAGGGAGAGTGCTAGACTCTGCTCTCACATCTTGGAGCCAGAAGCAGAGAGAGAGAGCAGAAGGAAGAGAAACCAAGGCCACACACCCCAGGACCACTCCTTAGCAAACAAGGCCTGCTTCCAACATTGCTACTTTGTTTCCATGAGGACTACAGAACATTCTAGATCCATACCATTACAGAGGTCTCTTGGGTTGGAGTTGTTCACATCTTATAGAATAGCATTTGCACGTGAAACTGAAATTACTGGTCACAGAGAAATGTGCAATCCCTGCTACTAGTAAGAAACTAAGCATAGACAGGGTGGGGTCAGTTTCCCATAGAGGGTGATGCTCAGTGACATCTGGGTCCCTAAGAGAACTAAGCTTGTGAGAATTCAGAGGTGACATTCAGGAGGGGTGATCTGATTGGGTACAGGATGTATTTATCTTCTGGGACTGTTGTTGTAAATTTCACAAACCAAGTGACATCAAACAACAGAGGTTTATTCTCTCACGTTTCTAGAGGGCACAAAGTCATCAGGGCCATGTTCTCCCTGAAGCCTCTAGGGAGAATCTGTCCTATGCCTTGCTCTCTGTTGGTCTTTAGCAATCCTTGCAGTTCCTTGGTTTGTACAGTCATCACTCCACTCTTTGCTACCATGAACTCATGGCATTCCCCAATGCGTCTTTGTCTCTGTGTCTCCACTTCTTATAAGGGTACCAATCTATTTGAATTAAGGGTCTACCCCACTCCAATATGACCCATATTAACTTGATTACACCATCAGGTAACTTTGTCTTCCTCCTCCTCCTCCTCCTCCTCCTCCTCCTCCTCCTCCTCCTATTCCTCATTCTTCTTTTTTCAAGTAAGGTTAGGTTCAAGGTACCAAGGGTTAGGACTTGAACATCTTTAGCTGGACACATGACACTAGAAATAGTTCATTTTAGAGCGAAGTCTATATGATCTTTTTTGATGTATATATACTACATGGGGTTCATTGGGGGAAATCCTTGAAGGAGAGATACTTCCATGCATAACCAATATAACTGTCAGGATTCCGAGCCAGACTAAAGCAAGTGGGAGAAATAAAAAGCTACATTGCTACTTACGAAGTTGCAATGATTACAAGGGGAGGTGAAGTGAAAGAGGTCACTGACTATCATCCTAAATGCCAATGTATGTCCAATGAAGTGGCATATTGACTCCCAGAGAGAAATGTGTTGCTGTGAACATCAATGAGCACCCAATCTTAAATTGTTTCTCAGAATGAGACAAAGTCTCAGAACTCCTGGGTTCTAGCTCCTGCTGCATCCCTTTCTAGCAGGTCTATATCCAAGTAGTAACTTATATCTCCATGTCCACAGTCCCTCAGCAAAGCTTCCAGTCTAAAATGCCTATTCTTCTCAACATAGGGAATCAGATAAAATTGAAAGCGAATGAGACAAACATCGCCCCTTGGTGATGCTCCATAGAGGCAATATGTGGTGAAGTTCAGAATACGTCTTAAAGTACTGGAGAACACATAGAAACTACACACATTTTAATTTTGTTTTTTGTTTTTTTGTTTTCTCCTCACATCTTTCCTTAATCCAAAAATGGCATGGAACTACAAAGTGTATTTTCCCTAGAAATAGGACTTAATTTGAAATGTTATTGCCATTCTAATTAAATTATCCCTAAGTTAATAAACCTAAATGCTATGCTTTAGCTCTTGATACTGGATAAGGGTCAGAAAAGCTGTATTATAATAATACTAATACTATTAACAACAACAACAATTAAAAGCTTACATGTGGCTCAAACTTCTGCCCTTGAGTTTACAGAAATTATAATGTCTTTCAAGAATGCTCATACTTTATAACACACACACCTAATTATTTACACATATATTAGATGAATAAGTCTTCCATTAATTCAGACATGAGATACGGCTGCATTTGTCACACATGGTGAGTAGTAACCCAAGGAGAAAACAGAGGTATGTGCAAGAGCCAAGTTTTGTGCCCTATCTATGTGATTTGAGATTTTGAATCTCATTCATGTATTTTATTTTTATATATCTTTATTGGTGCACTGTGGTCTCACATCATAATGTAGTTCCGAGCAATAGTGACATGCATGAACACAGCACTTGGTGAGCTTCCCCTGGCTCCCACCTCACCCCTCCTTCCCCACACATGGTTTTGAAATTAGTATTGGTATCCTCACAAATGTATACAATGTCAATAGAAGTGTTTCCTTCATTAATTCCCTCTCCCCCCACCCTCCCCTAGACCACCTCCCTCATTCCACTGACGTTTCTTTTCCAGTACCTAAATATAAGCTTTAAACTTCTGAACTTCTGTAATTTTACTTCTTTTAACTGCATTATACATAGAAACCTTGTTTGTTTTACATTGTTTTAGTGATTAACTGGTCATTTTTAAATGATAGATTGTTATGAATCATTATTATGGATTATGGAATAAATGTATAGTATTATAAAATACCATTTCAGAAACTTTCTAAATGATTATTTGATTTTTCCTAATTTGACTAATTTAAATGATATACTAAAGTAACTAATCCCTAATACTAAATATATCTTTGTTCCTGGAATTTCATATTAAGCCAGGTCTTGGAGCTTCATTATAAAAACATAATACCAATCACATTTTGCTTTAATTTATTTATTATTTCTCTATTTGAAGTCATAAGTAAGAATTAAATTTTCTTTTTAATGGTGTTTAAACAGTAAAGCTACAATGACTGAGCTGGTCTTAAAATGTATTTGCAAAGCCCTTCCAGATTGAAAACAATTTGTGTAACATGTAAATAATTTGTAACTTGAAAACTTGAAAGAACTTACCAGCACTTACCTTGAGCAGACATATTTTGATGTAATATTTGACAGTCTTAAATTGTCTCTTTTTCATTCATCTATTCAATTTTTCTACTTTTTTGAGTCAATTTACATAATTAATATCTTACTGAAAATTATTCATTTCCTTGAGATTTTCAAATTTATTAGCATAGATTTGAATCTACTTAAATTTTTAAACATCTTCAGTATCTATCACATTCACTTTCTTTCTTCTAATGTTTGAGTTGTCTTTCATTGTTCTTGATACAGTTTTTTATAACCTATATTCCAGGTCAGATTATGTTTATTTCTTATCTTAATTTTTATTTTTCTGTCCCTTTTTAAAGATTCTGAACAAATTTTGATTCTTGACCTTAACTATTTCACTATCCCTAACAGTTCATAGTCTGCTATAACAGCTACAATTTTTCATGAGTTTAAAATCATTATGACAGAACACTTTCTTTTCCATACCATGTTTCCTAAATTCATCTTTCTCCTTCTTTATAACTACTTTTAAAATTTCATAGATGAAGGTTGGGCATGGTGGTGCACGCTTGTAATCCCAGTACTTGGGAGGTGGAGACCACAGGATCCAGGTTCGCGGCCAGCCTCAGCTACTTAGTGAGGCCCTCCGCAACTTTGTGAGACCTGGTTTCAAAATAAAGTGTAAAAAATAGGGCCAGGGATGAACGCCCCTGGGTTCAATCCCTGGTACTGCAAAAAAAAAAAAAATTCATAGATGAGTAAAAAAGGTATAGCTTTCGTTTGTTTTTACATTGTAATACATGCAAGCATCGAAAATGTGGTCTCTGCATTCAGTAAGGGATCTGAATGTCTTCATGAGCCTCCAATTGCTGGTAACCAAGGAAATACAACCGCTGAAACGTAGCACAATGTGACTAACATAGCATGATATAGAGTTACTGAACTTATTAGTAAAATGTTGATCTCTCTGTGTCTAAGCATGTTCTCTTCTTTTTTTCCAAGATGACATCATGACTAAGAGCATATCTTTGTGTTTTAGAATACTGAGTATCCTTCTCCACAGATATCTTCCAATTTTCCCTGACCCCTACAGAGAAGTGCTGAGCCTATGTTTTTTACTACAGAGGTAGAACCTTTCCATCCCTGGGGTTTTACTCCAGAGAATGACCACTGTTTTAACTCTGCTAGGGTCTCTACTCTCTGTATAAAACTTAGTGATGGAGGGTGGGTGCAGGCTTAAAAGAAAATCATCTAAATAGGAAGTTACTTACTTCCAAAAATGGTATGCTATTTACATTTTGCTGAATTAGAAAATTCTTAATGTTTGTTCCTGTTAATCTTGATTCCCAGATCATCTTGGAAGAATATAATTTTGCTACAACTGTATCTTAAATATATGTGCACATTTTTCTCTGTTATCTGGTCCTTGGACCGTTACATCTATTTTTTTTTGGGAGGTGGTTGTGTTATGCCACTAATAAAAGTGCATTGCTAGTAGGAATGTTTATTTTCTCTATGCACACACTTTCCTTTTACTTCCAATAGTACAAGTTCTTTCTGGGAGACATATCATTCTATGTGACTGAGGAAAGCAGGTATTTCTGTCTATTCCCTTGCCTCATTCAGGAGGCTGGGTACTTGACTAAATGGACCAATAGTCAGAGAGTTCCCTCTTCTTACCCAGAATAATGTGTGCCAGGATAGATATTTAACCAATTATAGGTCGAGTCTATGATAAATGATAACATTAAAGAAAACATAAACTAGTGTATGGTAGCTCATGCCTGTAATCCCAGTACTTGTGACTGAGACAGGAGGATTGCAGATTCAAGGCCAGCCTCAACAACTTTGTGAGACCCTGTTTCAAAATAAAAAAAAAAAAGGCTGGGGTGTAGTTCAGAGATAGAATGCCCTTGGGTTCATTCTCCAGTACCAAAAAAATAGTTTTCATTGGATGGCTTCATATAGCACACGAAACTGAAAGAGTTCTCACAAATAAGGCTCTTATTTCTAAATGCTATAAAATAATGCACAGGGAAAAAGTCCTGGTCAAATGACTGCCCTTTTTTGACATTTCTGTGAATTGTGAAGTCTGGAAATGAAGGCGAACCCCGATGACACAGGAGAACGCAGGGCAAGTTGGAACACAGACCAGCTCCTCAGTGCCTTCTTTGCCCAACTGAAGAAGCCAGAGAATTTGCATCCTTTACCATTTGCTTGGTATGGCCCATCTTATCAGCTGCCAGTAAAGGTGGAGACTTTTCTGGAGGCCAGGTAGGACCCGGCAGCCTGCTCCAATTGGAATTGGTGCAGAAGCCCCACTACTAGTGTTTTAGTCAGCATTTCACAACACCTCTCTGGGCCCCAGCATTGCACATGCCTTTCCAGCCAAACTGCAAATCTATAAAGTCTCTCTGCTTTACTTTCTGCTCCCAAAATTTGATGTACGAGTTGCTGAATGCAGACATCAATATCCATAATGCAGTTTGAATATTTTGCTGTTTTGAGATTTCTTCTGCCAGTTTATTAATCAATCCATCATTAAATTTGGTCTCGCATACAGTTTCAGGACATGGGTAAAATGCTGATAAATTTTTTGCCAAAGTGTAACATATGTGGCCTCTACTCCACTTTCCTTTATTTATTTATTTATTTTTTTGGTACTGGGGATTGAACCCAGGGGCATTCTACCTCTGAACTATACCCCCAGCCCTATTTTTTATTCTTTATTTTGAAACAGGGTCTCACTAAGTTGCGGAGGGCCTCACTAAGTAGGG
Organism: Glis glis; assembly: GCA_004027185.1. NCBI lineage: Eukaryota > Metazoa > Chordata > Mammalia > Rodentia > Gliridae > Glis > Glis glis. The sequence goes on from PVJS01008462.1 coordinate 20,767, forward strand.
AGAGAGAGAGAGAGAGAGAGAGAGAGAGAGACAGGGATAGAGAGAGAGAGAGTGAGAGAGAGAGAGAGAGAGAGAGAGAGAGCTGAGGCTGGCCGTGAACGCGGATCCTCTGTTCTCCGCCTCCCAAGTACTGGGATTACAAGCATGTGCCACCACACCTGGCTTTCTACTCCACTTTCCTATGCAGTCCTCTTTACCCTCCAAAATCTCTTGAGCACAGTCTCTACCTTCTATCTTTCCAGCCACTTTCTGGCCCTTCCAATTTCCTCAATGTTATGAACAATGGGCCTCAAGGTCCAAAGACCAATGAATCACCTCACACACAATTTGTTCCTCTCTACTATGTCACAAAGTCAATTCAACACTCGAAGGTTAAAGCACACAGGAACTTTTCATGAAATTGTTTAAGTTAAGTTCAGATGCTGGGAGGCTGCTCTGCCAAATTCAATTAGCAATTAATGAGCATCAAACGATACATTTCACACTGGCAAATCTAACAATTTAGGTTGAGCAAATGTGCTAGACAACACACAAATTCTATATATTTAGAGCACATTTTTACTTAGTAACAATACTCTACAAACATACAAACAGGGAGTAGGGAATAACAAACCAAGACCAGGAATGAAAAATACAATTCAGGAACTGGCCCAGGCACAGAGAAAGCTCAAGTCTCACTGATCCTCAGTCAGCAAGAAGAGCAGGACTGGAGCAAGTTGCTGGGTCAGAGTCATACACATGTGCAGACTGTCATGGCGTAAGCAAAGCTTAGCACACTGCTCATAGGAAAAACTACCCTTTTATAGGGCTTCCTGTGGGTGCTGCCAAGAGTCTGGTAAACTCATCTAGGCTTATTGAGCCCTATCAGTTCCTGTCAGATGTACTGATTATGTAAGTCCATCAGAGGTGAGAAGGCATTTTAGATTCAAGGGTCTGTTAGCAACTGCAGTCTGTTAGCAACATGCTGATCTGAGCCCTATGCTGACATGTCCAGATAAGTTGTTTGAGTTTCTAAAGTTGTCTGAGAGGTATGCTGACATGTTTGAAGAAGCTGTTCATGAATTCCCGACATTGTTTTATATTCCGTGCTCTATACACACTCACAAAACAGTTCCAAAGTTTCACAATCCACATGGTCAGACTTAGATATAGCCTTGACCCCACTCCTCTGGTACCATTTTTTGTATTAGTCAGCATATTCACAGCTATAATCTAAAGACCTGACTATGTGAATGAGAAGAAGGAAGATTTATTTGCTTACGGTTTGGTGATTTTGAGTTCAGTCTATATGAGGCTGGTGTCTGCAGAGCTAAGGCATGGTGTCAGGAAGTGGAGAGAGAGAGAGCACATGGGCTTTGCTGTTCACATCATGGAGGCTGGAGCAAGAGAGAGAGCAAGGGGAGGAGGAACCATATATAATCCCCAAGGCTGCATCCTCAGGGACCCAACTTCTACAGCTACACCCTACTGGCCTAGGCCACCATCCAGATAATTCTATTAGAATGGCTTTATCTACTGCTGGGATTACAACCCTCATGACTCAATTACATCAACTCCAAATACCAATTTATGAGCTCTTCAGAGGCCATTTTATATCTAACCATAACAAAGCCTATCATCAGTGTGGCTCCAGCAGCAAGGCTTCTCAGAACACTTAATAGTGTCAACATGTGAACCTGCTCTCTTCCATGCCCTCTGCCTCCCTCTGGGTTACTTCCAGGGAATCAGTGGGCACCACACGGTCTAAACTTGTACACAGGGCACGCTGTTCTTTTACAATTGGATATATATTCCCTCTTCAATAGACTTTAAAAAATCTGTTTAAAGGATATAGGGAGAATTATTTACTGGTTCAGGTTTCTTGCTATTTTTATATTCTACTCTTCCTTCATGTCAATGAGCAATTGGGATAAAAGACAAAGACCAAAAATCAATTGTATTCATGCTGCTTTGCTTTGCCCGGGAGTCCCCTAGAGCATTTTTAAGAAGAAAATCTTTGAAAACAGTTAAAGCTTCTTTCATAATTATTTGTCTATTCAGCTTTTCTACTTGAAATGGAGACAATTTGAGCAATTTATATCTTCTGAGAAGAAAAAAAAATCTTTTCATGGGGATTTTCAAAGTTAACAACACTGAGTTGTACATTTTATTTGCTTATGACATTCAGTCTCCATACTATCTGCTGTTATAGCCCCTTATTTCTTGTTTTCTGTCTCCTGTTTCACTTTTATGGATTCAAGTAGTCAACAGTGCATCTAATTAATTAAAGTTTACAAAAAATAGTTCTTGCATTTATTTTTAATTTACATAATATCAGTTTGCAAATTTCATTTTCCACATTTATTTGCTTGGATTAACTTTACTTTGTTTACCTTCAATTTCTAAGTCTATAATTAAGTTCTGAATTCCTCTATTTTTATTTTTTACATAATTATGTCTTCCAGAGTCAGGTTTTTTTTTTCTTTGCTCAGTGCCACCGTGATCCAATTTATTCAACTGATCAGCAAATACTTGATCACCTGTATCATACCAACCACTGTGCTAGACAGTTGAGTTAAAATTGGAAACAAGAATAAAAGGGCCTATTTTTAGAATGCTGTATTAATTCATATAAAAGTCAAAAATTTTTAAAATGATTGATGAATAAGTGGATAGTTACCAATTGCTAGAAAATGATGGAAATAAAATAGAACAGTATGCTTGAAAACTGAAGACTGGTATCTACATTAGGTGGGGTGGTCTCTAAAGTATATCAGGAGGGGAAATGCCTGGGCAAAGGCTTGAGGTAGAAAGGGATGTGGCATAGCAGAGAACTCAGTGTTCATGTCTCAGGAGATGAGTGAATAAGGATGGATTTCCATGAAATGAAACTGATAATATATGTAAAATGACCATCCTTTTTTCACACAGGAAGAAACAGCATCCCTTGTAGAATGGTCAGTCAGTCCATCCCTGCCTGCACGGTCCAGCTTTCCAGAACTTCATTGTATTATGTTCAAGGTCATTTATTTCCTTCCTTCCTTCCTTCCTTCCTTCCTTCCTTCCTTCCTTCCTTCTTTCTTTCTTTCTTTCTTTCTTTCTTTCTTTCTTTTTTCTCTTGTACTGGGGATTAAACCCAGAGGCATTCTACCTTGTAGCTGGACCCCAGCCCTATTTTACTTTATATTTTGAAACAGGGTCTCATTAAGTTGCTGAGGCTGGCCTTGAACCTGAGATATTCCTGTCCCAGCCTCTCAGATGTGCACCACCATGCCCAGCTTCTGTGTCTCTCAACAGTCCTCCCCATTTGCTTGTTCTATCCCTCACGAAATATACTAAACTAAAAATATCCCTTCAAGTTTTCATTTATTTCCACCTATCACCTCACCTCACCCCTCGCCTTCAGAACAAGGCTTAGTTCAAATAAATAAAAGGCATTCAGTACTTTATTAAAATTAAAATTGTCTTTTACATGTCCCAATATCCCCTTTATTGCTAAAATTATTGGAAATTTTTCAGAACTTAACTTACTTACCAACTTCTCTTCCTCACATATAATCTGTACTTGGCTCTTCAAGTGCCATGGATTTGCTCCCCACCATCTGGGGTCCCAAAATTTATCTTCATAGTAATCTCCTCTTTCCTTACTTTGCCCCTTCAGTGTTTGTGATACCTACTCATGATTCCATCTTAGAAATGCTTCTCTTTATTCTTTCAGCAATCCTTTACCTCGTACTATACTATTCACTGAATGATAATTTCCCTCTATTGGCTTCAGTTTCCATAATTCCAGTAGTAAATACCACCATCTTCTCCTCTCCTTGATAGCTGTTCCCATTGCCCTCTTTTGGTATTATCATTCACATACAACCTGACTTTCATACATCTGCACTTGGGTGTCACCAAGTCTTGTCTATCTGAGATTTCTTATACTGCTGGAATCATCTCCACCATTATCTCTTCTTGTGCTTTGACTTCTCCTCCCTCAGTAAATGCCATCTCCATCTAGGTCCTCTTTGTACCTGAATCTTGGATGTCATCTAGGAATTGTCCTACTTCCTTAACCCATGCAAAGCTCCACTGGTTCTCCTTCCAAGTCTGTCACATCAATTTAATTTCTTGAGACCATCACTACATCATTCTCTACATCAAGAAATTTTCTCCCTCACCTTTTTCATTTATTTATTAAAAACTGTCTTTTGATAAGCCAGGTGTGGTGGTGCATGCCTCTAACTCCAGTACTTGGGAGACTGAGACAGGAAGATCGCAGGCTCAAGGCCAGCCTCAGCAACTTAGGGAGACCCTCAACAACTTAGTAAGATCCTGTTTCATAATAAAAAAAATGAAATAGGTCTGGGGTTATGGCTCAGAGATAGAACACCCCTGGGTTCAATCCCAAGTCCAAAAGAAAAAAAGTCTCTTGAGTGATAACTATGTTAGAGTCCCATTCAATGTTCTAGGGACATATCAGTGAACCAAACAAATGAAGTTTCCCTTCCTTCTGGGAATTCCATCTGGTATGGACAAAGTACAAGTAGCAGTAGGTATAATACATTATTGAAGAGTAGCATAGAAACTTCCAAGTGTTGCGGAAAAAGAAAATTGAGGCAGTTCAAGTAGGCCTCACTGAGTAGTGGATACAAGAACAGATGACCCACTCCCTATGAGTAACTGAGTTAAAGAAAGGGAAGAGTGTCCCAGGCAGAAATCATGGGTTCTAAGCTAGAGTGTACCTGTTCTTGACACCTTAAAGATTCTTGTATAGGAAACAGAGAGAATGGGGAGAGTAGAAGGAGCTGAACTCTAGAAGCCACAGGCTTGGGCACAAGGATATTTAGAGCTGAAGGCCTCATAAGAATGTTAACTTTTAACCCTGGGAAATATGAAGTCATTACAGAGTTGAGCAGAGGACTGGCATGATGAAATGTATGACTTAAAGCTATCGTGCTTGGGTGTTGGCAACATGTGAAGAAAAGGGAAATCTTATATATCCTGTTGGTGGGAATGAAGATTCGTGCAACCATTTTGTAAAAAAATAAGGAATTTTCTCAAAAAAAAAAACCTAAAAGTAGAACTACAACACATCTAGCATGCCCATCTGTGGATATATAACCAAAGGAAATAAAATCAGTACCTCAAAGTAACATCTGCATTCCCATGTTCATTATAGCCTTGTTAACAATAGCCAAGATATGGAAACAAACTAAATGTTCATGAACACATGGATGGATAAAGAAAAATATATTATACATGCACAAGGGAATATTATTCAGCCATAAAAAGGAGGTTCTGTCATTTGCAATACTATGAATGGACCTAGAGAACATTAGACTAAGTGAAATAAACAAGACACAGAAAGAAAAGTATTACACAATCTCACTTCTGTGTGAAACCTGAAAAAGCCAAATACTTATTATTAGAGAAGGGAGGAGTGTTACTATGGGAGGTGGTAGAAATGGGAATATGTTGATCAAAGGGTACACAGTGGCGCTTAGGAAGGACAAATATGCCTAGACACTGAATGTACTGCATGATGACTGTGGTTGATTCTACTCTATTGTGGACTGCAAATTTGCCAGGTGAGTACGTTTCAGTTGACCTCATCACGTACACACAGAAGTAACTATGTGAGGAGGATATATTAATTAGCTTGGTTGAAAAAATCGTTTAACTATGTATATACGTATGAAAATCTTGTTCTAGGCCTTACATATATATGATTTTATTAAATACGTACATACATACATAGGTAGAAACTTTAAAAACAAAGGACAATATTCAGTGCTAAAAAGGAGAAAACCATTGAGACATGTGACAACACGGATCACAAATGAATCTCAGTGCATCATGCTGAGTGAAAGATGACAGGCTTGAAGGTTCCATACTGCATGAATCCACCTGTACAGCATCATGGAAGGGGCAAAACTAGAGACATCCATCTTGCCAGGACTTGGGAATTGGGAAGGGAGTTGGAGTAGTATGGTGGGGAGTAGTGGGGGAGGGTGGAGTTGTTATATATCTGAATATTTGGTTATGGTTACAAAGCTGTATATCTTTATCAAAACTCACAGATTTGAACACTAATTAAGGTGCATTTTAATATGCATAAAATACAAGTAAAAAATAGAAATAAAGTAGTGCTGCTTATTGGCCTGCACAAGGATGGGAGGTGGGAGACCAGTTAGGTAGCTCCTGCAGCAATCCAGGTCTGGGATGATGGGAAGTAGCATGGACATAGGGAGAAGTCATCAGGTTCTGAAATTATTTTGAAAAATAAAGAATACAGGATTTTCAGATATATTGGGTGTGTCGTGTGAGTGAAAGAGAACAATGAGGGATGACTTCAAGGTCTTGGATGAAGAAACTAAAAAAGTTTTAGCTGCAGTAATTAAGATGGAAAAGACTCTAGGCAGAACAGATTCAGGGGAAACTTTAAGAAATTGAATGTGGATATTTCAGCTTTGAAGTCTGTTCTGATGTGTGCTAGATAGACATTTAAATGGAGAAGATTAAGTAGAGCAACTTGAAGCATCAGGCTGGTGCTGGTGGGAGACAGGCAGGCCGGGAGACATGCATTTTGGCCTCTTTGGCATCCCCAGGCATTTAGAGTCCTGCCTGAGTCCAGTCTTGTCATCCCCTCTCTCCCTCTACCCCCCTCAATGTGTTCTTAATGCCCTCAGAATATATTTTCTTTTGGTACTGGGGATGGAACCCAGGGGCAATCTGCTTATGATTTTCCCCCAGCTCTTTTATTGTTATTATTATTATTATTATTATTATTCTGGAGTTGAACCCAGGGGCATTCTAACTCTGAGCTGCACATCCAGACCTAATCTATTTTTTTATTTTGAAACAGGGTTTTGCTAGGTTGCTGAGAGTCTCCCTGTGTTGTTTAGACTGTCCTTGAACCTGCAATCCTCCTTTCTCAGTCTCCCAAGTACTTACATCAGACATGCACCACCATGCCTGGCTTAGAATGTATTTTCTTAAAACACAAGTCTGACGTTGTGGCATTGCATCTTCCCTGCATAAGCGCCTTCCTCTGGCTCTTTGAACCAAATCTGAGATTCCTATACATTGGTCAAGGAGGCTAATTCAATAGTCTCTCCAACCTGCACTCTCATTACTCTCATTTCAACATCTAAACTTTAGGAACTCTGAGTTGTGTTAATTCTAAGTGCCTTGCTCTTGATCAACTCTAGCTTTGGGGATTATTTTCCCTTCTGCCCGGTGTTCTTTTGAAGCAAAGCCCACTGATCTACCATCTGCCTAACTCCTGCATTTCCTTCAGGTCTGGCCTCCAACTCTCCTCTGTGATCAGCCTTCCTGACTCCTGATTCTTAAATCTGTGGGGTTCCCTTCTCTGTTCTCTTGTAACATGGGACTAGAGAGCCTCTTCATTGCACTTCCCACACATATCCGTTCACCCAAGTAACCAGTCCAGACAATTGTAACAGTAAGAGCAAGATGGTTACACTGGAGTAACATCTCACAGAAAAAGGGAAAACTATTCCCCAGGTGAATTTTTAAGGTAAAATTAAAATCTTAAAATCCCACCACCAAATTATCTTAGAGAATCATTTTTGGAAATTAATTATATCTTAATCCACATGATATTTAAAGCACATCTATATTCTTATAATGTTTCATCTTTAAAATGGCAGAAACAATCACTTAAAGTGTATAAAATGATAAGTTATATAAGGGTAGCTTGTTAGTGTAATTTTGTTAAGAAAGGTCTTAAGCATTAGGATTGCAGAAAATAAGAAAAATATGTGTATATACCACAGATAATACTATTAATACTCAAAATGGTGTTATTTCAGAAACATAAATAATTCTGTTACAGATACATATGTATATATATATAAAATTCTGTTTCATATACATGCATGCATACACACATGCAAACACATATACTCTTGCATTTGTAACTATAGAATTCCATTATTCTGTTATCCAAGGTGCATCCTTAATACATGACTAATATATGAATCTCTATAAGGGTAACTCAATTGTTAGCATTATTTTATAGCTTTATTGAGGTAAAATTTATATACTACTAAATGCATATATTTAATGCATTTAATCTGATGAGTTTGGATGTATGTATACATGCATGATCCCATCACCCAAACTAGGTAATAAACATATCCTTCACCTCCAAATTTTTTATATCCTTTTACTTTTTTAGTTTTTAATTTTTTGATGGTAAAGCACTTAGCATGAGATTTACCATTTTACCAAATTATAATGCTATATTTTACCTGTAGGCACTATTTTGTACTGTGGATCTCTAGAGTCTACTCATCTTGTGTAAGTGTAACTTTATAAACATTGAACAATAACTTACTATTCACCCCATCAATAAAAACCACCATTCTATTTTATGTTCCTACAAATTAAACAATTTTAATAACATATTAATGGAATTATGCAGAATTTGCTCTGATTTATTTTACCCAGCATAATGCCTTCCAAATGTATCCAGTTTGTCACAAATGGGAAGGTTTACTTTTTCAAGGCTAAATACTACTCTGTTTTGTGTCTATACCACATTTTATTATATACTCATTGATGCACATTTTAGTGTTTCCACATCTTGAGATGCAATGCATGTGAGAGTGTGGGTACCTCTTCAAGAGTCTGATTTCAATTCTTCTAAATACAAGCACAGAAACCAGGTTGGTGGATCATCTGGTAGTTTATTTTCACTTTTTTTTTTTTTTGGCGGTACCGGGGATTGAACACAGGGGCGTTCTACCTCCGCGCTATGCCCCTGGCCCTATTTTTTATACTTTATTTTGAAACCGGGTCTCACGAAGTTGTGGAGGGCCTCACTAAGGAGAGAGAGAGAGAGACAGAGAGAGAGACAGGGAGAGAGAGAGCGAGAGAGCTGAGGGTGGCCGCGAACCGGGATCCTACAGTCTCAGCCTCCCAAAGTACTGGGATTACAAGCGTGTGCCGTCACACCCGGCTTTTATTTTCATTTTGTAGGAACTTCCCTGCAGTTTTTCATAAAGGCTGCCTCACTTTACAGTCCCATCATTAATGTACAGAGTTCCCATTTCTCCACAGCCTTGCCCACATTTGTTACCTTTTTATTTTTTAATTTTTTTATTTTTATAATAGTCTTTGTAATAGTGGTGGAGAGATATTCTACTTTTGATTTGCATTTCCCTGATGAATAAGGATATTAAGCATTTTTGGCCACTTGCATATCTTCCTTGGAGAAATGTCTCTGCAAGTCCTCTGCCCATTTTTTAATTGTTTCATTTTGTTCCTATCAGGTTGTAGGAGTTCCCTGCATATTTTGGAAATTAACGTCTTAGCAGATATATGGTTTAAAATCCTTGTTTCTCATCCCACAGGTTGTCTTTAATTTTCTTGATCATTTCCTTTGTAATGTGGAAGCTTTTTATTTTGATGTAGTGCCACGTGCCTATTTTTGTTTAGGTGCCTATGTCTCTGTTGTCATATTTGGGAGGTCATTTCCAAGCAAATAGCATGAAGATTTCACCTATATTTGCTTTTCTTATCTCTTCTTTCTTCTTCTTCTTCTTCTTCTTCTTCTTCTTCTTCTTCTTCTTCTTCTTCCTCTTCCTCTTCCTCTTCCTCTTCTTCTTTTTCTTCTTCTTCTTCTTCTTCTCCTCCTCCTCCTCCTCCTCCTCCTCCTCCTCCTCCTCCTCTTCCTCCTCCTCCCTTTGATACTGGGGATTGAACACAGTGTATTCTACCTCCCACCTATACCTCCAGCTCTTTTTATGCTTTTGTCTTGAAACAGGATCTCGCTAGGTTACTGAGAGTTTCACTAAGTTGCTAAGGCTGGTCTTGAACTTGCAATTCTCCTTTCTCTGTCTTCCAGGTACTGAGAATACAGGTGTGCACCGCCATGCCTGGCTTATATTTTCTTCTATGAGTTTCACATTTTCAGTTTTTAAATTAAGTCTTTAATCAACTTGAAGTTGATTTTTGGGTTTAGAGTAAGATGGATGCTGACTTCACTCTTCTGTTTTTCCAACACCACTTGTTAGAGAGACTATCTTTTCTTTATTGTAGATTGTTAGTGCCCTTATGGAAGATGAGTTGACTGTACATATATGGATTTATTTCTGGGCTGTGTGTTCCATTTATCTTGTATGTATGTTTTTATGCCAGTAATAAGACGTTTTAATTACTGAAGTTTTGTAATGTGGATCGATATCAAGAAATGTGAGGCCGGGCGTGGTGGCGCACGCTTGTAATCCCAGTACTTTGGGAGGCGGAGACCGGAGGATCCGGGTTCGCGGCCAGCCTCAGCTCTCGCTCTGTCTCTCTGTCTCTGTCTCTGTCTCTCTCTCTCTCTCCTTAGTGAGGCCCTCCGCAACCTCGTGAGACCCGGTTTCAAAATAAAGCATAAAAAATAGGGCCGGGGGCGTAGCGCGGAGGTAGAACACCTCTGCGTTCAATCCCCGGTACCGCAAAAAAAAAAAAAAAAAAAAAAAAAAAAGAAATGTGAGACTGTAGACTTTGTTATTTCTACTCATGATCACATTGGCTATTCTGGATATTTTATTATTTCATGTGAATTTAGGATTTTTTCTATTTCTATAAAAAGTGCTACTGGGATTTTGATGGTAATAGAATTGAATCTGTATTTTGCTTTGGGTAGTATGCACATTTTAACAATATTATGTCTTCCAATCCAAATATGTAGGATGTTTCCATTTATTCGTGTTCTCTTTAATTTTTCAAAATGTATTTTAGCTTTCAACTTTCAAGTTTACAATTATTTTACCTGCTTGATTAAGTTCATTTGTAATAATTTATTAGATTATTATTTTTTTTTTTTTTGCTGGGGATTGAACCCAGGGGCATTCTACCTCCGAGCTACACCCTCAGCCCTTTTTTTTTGTTGTTGTTGTTGTTCTTTATTTAGAAACAGGGTCTCACTAAGTTGCAGAGGGCCTCACTAAGTAGCTGAGGCTGGCTGCGAACCAGGATCCTCCGGTCTGTCTCCCAAGTACTGGGATTTCAAGCATGCGTCACCATGCCCAGCTAACTTCTTAAATTCTTAAGTATTTTATTTATTTTAGTGCTATCATAAATTGAATTTTTAAAAATTATCTTTTCAAATAACTCATCGTTAGTTTAAAAAAGAACTGATTATTGTATATTGATTTTGTATCTCCCAACTTTAGTAAACATATTAATGCTAATAGTTTGTTGCAGAGGCATTAGTTTTCTATGTATCAGATCTTGTCACCTGCAGTGACAATTTTAATTCTTTCCTCCATACTGAGATATCTTTTATTTCATTTTCTTGCCTGATTGCCCTAGCTTGAACTTCCAGTACTGTGGTGAAAGTGAGCATATTTTTCTTGACCTTAATCTTAGAGGGAAGTCTTTCATTTTGTCACCTTTAAATATTAATGTTAGTTGCCAACTTGTCATATGCAGCCATTATTACCTATTATAGTGAATGTTTTTATCATGAAAATACATCAAATTTTGTTAAATATTTTGATGATCATGTGACATTTCTCCTCTATTAAATTAAAGAAGAAACTAATGTATCATAATTATTAATTTCTACATGTTGAGCTATTCTCCCATCCCAGAGATTAATCCTACTCAATCATGGTGAATGAACCTTTTAATGTGCCATTGAATTTGGATTACTAGCAAAATTCAATGGACCTATATTTATGTGAAAAATTGAATAATGTGAAAATTCAATGGACCTATATTTATGTGAAAAATTGAATAATGTGCCATTGAATTTGGATTACTAGCAAAATTCAATGGACCTATATTTATGTGAAAAATTGGCCTGTAACTTTTTTCTTATACTATACTTTCTGATTTTGTTATCAAGGAATGTTTTCTTGGTAAAGTAATTTTGCTAGTGTTCTATTTTCTTCAAATTATTTGAAGAGTTTGGGAGGATTTGCATTAATTTTTATTTAAACAATTGATAAAAATCACCAGTGAAGTCATGTGATTCTGATATTTTCTTCTTTGGGATGTTTTGATTACTAAATCTATCTCCTCACTCATTATTAGTCTGTTCAAATTTTCATCTGTTTAAATAATTCAGTCTTGCTAGGTCATATGTTTCTAAAAACTTCCCTATGTCTTTTAGAGTATCCAATTTGTTGTTGGATATTTGTCCCCACCAGTTTCTTATAATCCTTTTTCTCTTTTCTGACATATGTTTTTGTCCCCTCTATTTTAATAATTTCATTTATTTGATTCTTATTTCTTCTTAATTTAGCAAAAGCTTAGTGAAGTTTTCTAATTTTCTCAAAAAACCAATCTATTTCATTGGTTTTTGTATTGTTTTATATTCTCATTTTTATGCATTTCTGCTCTAGTCTTTATTACTTTTTTCTTTATGCCAACTTTGTGTTTAGCTTATATTTATTTTTCTAGTTCTTTTAGGCATAAAATTAGATTGCATATTTGAGGTTCTCCTTCTTATTTAATGTAGAAATTTATCTCCATAAACTTTCTTCATAGAACTGCTCTTTCAGCATTCCAAAAGTTTTGGTGTGTTTTGCTCTCGGTTTTATTTGTGTCAAATATTTTCTGATATTCCTTTTGACTACTTCTTTGATCCATTTGTTGGTCAGAAATGTGCTGTTTAATTTCCACATCTGTAAATTCTCTACTTTTACTTCAGTTATGTACTTCTAGTTCCAAATCACTGTGGTTGAAAAAGAGCTTCATATGATTTGACTCTTCATAAACTTGTTATCACTTATCTTGCAACCTAGCACGTGGTCTCTCCTGAAGAACACTGTGTGTTACTTGAGAAGACTGTATTTTGCTGTTGTTCGGAGGGGGTGCTCTGTGACATTCATTTAGTCAACAACATTGCATAAGTCCACTGTCTCTGCATTTATTCTCTATCGGGATATTCTAGCCATCTTTGAGAGTGAAGTCTTCAAGTCTCCTACTATTATTGTATCACAGCCTATTTCTTTTTTCATATCTTTCAAAGATTGTTGAGGATATGTATTTGTAGTTTTTATATCTTCCTGATAAATTATTCCTTTTGTCAATATATTGTGTCATCTATGTCATTTTCACCACTTTTTACTTACAGGCTATTGTTTTATAAATTTAGCTACTTACTCTCTTTTATTTATCATTTGCATGAAATATCTTTCACCTTTCCTTCACTTTCAGCCCATGCATGTCCTCAAACCTAAAGTGCATCTTCTGCAATTATGAGTCTTGTTTTATATGCACTCAAAATCTTCCGTTGGGTATATTAGTCTTGAATGAAAGTGACTCTGACTTGTGAAAATGTGTCATTTTGCAGGTCTCTTTGCTGACCAGAAATTCCCAAGTCTTGTTCAAATAAACTCTTCTCCATGCTTACCAAAATGTCCTTATTGTCTTGCCTAAAGATGCCTGACAAGTCCCTTGCTTATTGCACCCCTCTTCTTACAGAAAATTCCTATTGTCCTGCTCAAATCAGGTCTAAGAACCCAACTAATTCCTTTTAACAACCCCCCTAGCAGTGGCTAAACATCACTACCCCTACCCCATAGAATGTCCCTTTAAGCAACTTATACAATAGTCTGTAGGTGGACACAGGCTCCAACCTTTCACTGGAGACCCCCCTCCACAGGTTTTATCCCAATAAAGCATGTTCTGCCATAGAGCTGTCTCCCTTCTCCTTCCCCCCTGGTCTATTTATGGGTAGTTTAATCCATGTAGGATAAAGGGAATTATTGATGGGGAAGACTTGATATTGCTATCATGTTTACTATGTTCTGTTTTTCTTGGGATGCTTCTCTTCTTTGCCTCTCTTGCTGTCTTCCTTTGTTTTGTTGATTATGATAGTGCTAAAAATCGATTCACTTTTTCTTGTGTATCTTCTATAAGTATTTTTATAGTTAACATAAGGCTTACATAAAGCATCTTATCATTGTAATAGTCGGTTTTAAGTTGATACCATCTTAACCTCAATCATATCTACACTTCAATCATATCTACGATATTTCTCTCCTTCAATATACATTATTCTATTGAGGAAACCATTTTCCTCTTTTTATATTGTGCATCCATTAACAAATTTTTGTAGCTGTAAATATTCTTAATATTTTTTATCTTCTGACTTTTATACTAAGATTGTAAGTGGTTTACATCATCACAGTAATGCAGTATCCTATGTCTGTCTTTATATTTACTTTTATAATGTAAGTTTTAAACTTCCATATGCTTTCATATTATTGTTTAGTGTTCTTTCATGTTGACTTGCAAATCTCCGTTTGGCATTTCTTATTAGGCAGTTCTGATGGTGATAAACTCCAAGTTTTGTTTGTTTGAAAATCTCTCTCTCCTATATTTTTAAAAATATTTTTATATAGAGAATTCTTAGTTGGCATTTTCTCTTCTTTTAGCACTTTGAATGTGTCACTCCTCTGCTTCCTGGCATACAAGATTTCTACTGAAAATTACACTTGTGGTAGTCTTTTGGAAGTTCCCTTGTCTGTAACAAGTCATTTTACTTTTATTGCTTTCAAAATTCTGTTATTTGATTTTGGAAACATTGATTATAATGGGTTTCAGCATAAATATATTTGGGGTCATCCTATTTGTTTTGGGTTTTTGTTGTTTTGGTTTTGTTTTCATGTTTTGTTTTTTGTTTTTTGGTTTCATGAATTTGGTTGTCCATTTCCCTCCCCTGATTTGGAGATTTTTCAGGTATTATTCCTTTATATATGATTTCCATTTCTTTATTGGTGTCATATATTTTTAAATAGCCATCATTTGTATATTGGCTCACTTGATGATGTTCCTTAAGTCCCTTAGGATTTATTCACTCATTCATTTTTTTCTTTTTTGTAATGACAAGATACTTTCAAATGACATTACTTTGAGTTTACTGATTCTTCTGCTGTCAAAAAAGTCTGTTGTTGAAGTTCCTTATGAAAAATGTTTACCTTCAGCTTATTGTATTCTTCAGGTCCAGAATTTCTGCTCAATTTCTACTTCTTCTTTATGGTTTCTATGTCAGTTTATGATTTTGCTTATGTATCATTTTTCTCATTTAATTTAATTTTCTATCTTTGCTGTCTTGTAGCTCACTGAGCTTCCTTTAAATGGTTATGTTAAATGTTTTGCCAAGCAATTTACAAATCTACATTTTTTTTACAGTCAGTTACTAGAGTTTGATTTTATTCCTTTGGTATTCTCATATTTACCTTTACTGCTGTGTTCACACATTTGAAGAAAGTCATCTTGAATAGCCTTTAGGAATTGTATTTGTCAAGAAGAGACCTTCACCAACCAGATAGGGCAAAGATTCTGGCAGTCTCTCAAACAATTCCTGATGAATGTGCATGTTCCACTTCCTATAGGAGGAGAAATTGCAGGATTTGGGGTTTCTCCTAATCATTCAGAGATGGGCTGGGTGGTGCAAAATACCCCATTTTCTTGGGCAGTATAATGACATCCTGGGACACTGAGTGTAGGCTCGACTTTTCTCCCTTCTTTCTGAAAGAAGTCTCAGGATCACGTGCTTTCAAACCTGCAAAACATCCAACTGCTAAGAGCAGAGTAGGACCCTTTTTTTCAGGTCCTGGGGGACACATAGGCTGCAGGCTAATATGATCCTGACTGACAGTTGCAATTCATGCTGGGTGCTGATGTCTGCTGCCTCCTGGGGACACTGTTGATGGGAGCTCCACCAATTTCTTGAAGCCACACAGACGTTGAAGTCTGTGCTAGCAGGTGTGATCAGTGTTAGATATTAGGGGCCCATAGCTATGGGCTATGCAAACTGCTGGGGGCAGGCACACTCTGAGGACTCTAATGAGATCCACCTACCCCTCCTTTCTTAGTCACCCTAGGAATTCCAACTCTGAAAATTTGTTCAGCTCTCTGACTATACTTCAGGACCAGGTCTTTGGAATTGTGCCCTCAAAGTTTCAGGACACAGATGCAACACTTGCTCTTTCCTTTCCCCACAGGAGAAATCTCTGACCAAGATTCTCTCTCTCAGCACTGAACTGTGTTGACTTGTAGGAGAGAGAGATGTATGCAAAATGAAATTTCTCTTCCTACCTCATTCAGTGTGACTTTCTTGGTGTCTTGGTGTTGTCCTCTTTGGGGTGCTCCAATTTCTTAATGAGATTCTGAGGTTCTCACAACGGTACTCTGGCCCATATATGGTTGTTAAGTTGGTGTTTCAGTGGGTATAATATACCTAAGCCTGAATCTTCTTCCATTCTCTGATACCATTCTCATTTTTTTAAACTCCCCAGTGAGTCTGCTATTAATGGAAGGTGGAAAACTACCACGTAAGAGTTCTTAACTTGGGCTTCCCAGATTCCCAAAGGGTTTGTGACTTTGAATACAGAAAGAAAATATTTGTTTCCATGAACTTTTAATTGGAATTTAATTTTCATTATTAAAATTATAAACTTAGACAACCAAGCACAGTAGTATGCATAGTTCTTGTGACTTTGCTACCAATAGAATTTATAGATACAATTAAACTACATTATAAATTTTACAGCTATCTCAAGATTATTTACACTTATTATTGCTTTGATGCTGTTATTTATTATGCCTGTCACGGAATATTATTATGTAGTACATTAATATAGAAGCACACATATTGCCATATTGAAAATCATTAATATTTTGATAATTATATTTAAATGAACCTTTGATTACTTTGCTACCTTAGTTATTTGTTTTATGCAGTTCTAACACTATTTTTAGAAGGGACAGGGTGCATCGTCTTACCCAGACAGTCTTAGAGCAAACATTAATAATCCCTGATCTAGAGCTCATTCTTTCTCCAGATTCTCCTCAGCTACAGATAACTTTGGCACAGGAAGACTGTCTCCATCAACACAGTCATCTCTAGTCCGTTGACAGGCTGCACCATTGTTAGCCTAGGAATCTACCTTGGGTTCATTGAAAGAACCAATTTCAGAATTGCATTGAGATCATTTTGTTGAGGCTTAGTGTCTTCAGTCATTTCTTGTTTTACAGTACTGGCTCCTAATGGTAAGGTATTTTTAGCTGTTGATTTTATTTTTAACCTTGTTCAGAAGTCCCAAGCAAATGTACTTTCAGGAATGGTTACTTTATATAACACTATCAAATCATATTCCACAGGCCTCACTGACACAGGGATGCAATGGCAAAACAAAATTAGAAACACGCTTTGAACTTGAAGACAATGCACTTTCAAATTTCCAGTTTAATATTTAACATTATTTTTGTACATATTCAGTAAACCAAAACAAATGTATTTTATCAGTTTTAATTCTCCCAGGAGTGTCTTACCTTCAGTCTGATCACAGAACTTCTCTGGTGGCTGTTTTCAGATGCCTAGTTATACAAGGTCTTTGTACCACAAGAGGAGTGATATAGTACCTTCACAATACTTCTTTGACCTTCCTACGAAGTGCCAATATTCCTGGGTTTCATTTAATCTTTAACTTCTTCATGAACTTTGACTTACCTTTTAGGCCATATTCAGATGTGATGTTTCCAATCTCAGCCTGGGAATCCATAGCAATCTGTCCTCAATTTCCTTTTCTAAAAATAATGATCTTTAATTTTAAAGTTCTTATGAATTTTTGCACCTCAGTGAACAGTTTAATACCTATTAATTAAGACTGAGATTTGTAAACCAATTTCTTAGGATGATTCTTATAACATCATGAAAAAGACACTGAAAGAAATTCTGTGTTTGACCATGTTTACTACATAATCAATTTTTTCAGCCCCTCTTTAATTAGAAAAAAATGAGGGTTGGCTTCTTGAAACTTATCGTGACAATGTAAAGGTCAGGATGGAAGTGATCTTATTGACCTCATATGAATGCTTTGTTCTATACTCACCCAATCCACCTCAGAGCAAGGAAAATAACCAGCAAAGATATACAACGCATAGCATTTAGGTATAAGTTTGTGTCAATTTATAAACAAACTCCATTGTGATTCACTTGCTGCTATTTTTGCCTTCTTCCTTTACTAACTCCCCAATATTAGCATTATCTAAAGAACTAAATTCTCAACACACCCTGAGGAAAAGGAAAGGGGACAAATTGATAGGAGAATATCTTAAAATCATCATTAAAGCTCTACCATGGTGTGATGGATAATTTCACATCTCAATGTGGCTGGATCATGTTACTAAGGTATTCACACAAGAGTATTCTAGATGACATGGTGAACATGTTTTTTATATGTGATGAGCATTTGAGTCAGTAGACTCTGGGTAAAGCAGATTATGGGCCACGTTCAATCATTTCACAGCCTTAATAGAAAAGGACTGAACTCCCCCGAAGAATGAGAAATTCGGCCAGTGGACAGCTGTTGGACTAAAACTTCAATTCTCTTCTCTGTCTCTACCCTGCTGGCCTACTCCACAGGTTATGGATATGTTAGTCTTCACAATCACAAATCCGATTTCTTAAAATATCTCTTTCCCTCTCTCTTCCCTTTTATGGCATATATGTATGTATGTATATGAGTATGTATGTATATTGATTTTGTTTACATATATACAAATCAATTTACCTAGTATTACAATCATATCATATAATTACATATCTAGAATTATATTTCATATATATGGTACGTAATATATATATTGATTTTGTTTCTCTATAGAAGCCTAACTTATGCCTTTGTCAATATCTAAAATTGTGTGAAGAATATGACTTTATAAATTCAGTTGAATATGTAATAGGTACTTTTTTTTTTGCGGTACCGGGGATTGAACGCAGGGGCGTTCTACCTCCGCGCTACGCCCCTGGCCCTACTTTTTATACTTTATTTTGAAACCGGGTCTCACGAAGTTGCGGAGGGCCTCACTAAGGGGAGAGAGAGAGAGAGAGAGACAGGGAGAGAGAGAGCGAGAGAGTTGAGGCTGGCCACGAACCCGGATCCTCCAGTCTCTGCCTCCCAAAGTACTGGGATTACAAGCGTGCGCCACCACGCCCGGCTTGTAATAGGTATTTTTTATGCCAGTTAAAATTAGTATAAATCCTATCTGTCTTGTTAATTTAATAAAAAGAGGCTCCAGAAATCATTGTGTCATAGTCTTACTATCGTGGCATATTCTTACCATTCCACTACCAATTCTCCAGCCCCAAGAAATCCTCATTTCAAAAATTTCCATTTCAATAATAATGATAATCATAGCACACAGTTCCGTGATTCTTCAGCATGTATTTATTGAGTTCTTCCGATGTGCCGGCTTTATTTTTGTGGCAAGCAACACGTTGAGGCATTTCTTTGTGGAATTGACATTTTAGTCTTGGGAATAGATATCACAAAAACAAACAAAATAGTGGGGAAATATTTAGAAATGATAGTAAACATTTAAAAAGAAATAAGGAGGATCTTGGAAGACAGAATAACACAGAGTGGTTCAGGAAAGTCCTCTGTAATGGAAGGAAATGAACACTGCTATTGGAGGACACAGAAAGTCCAGGCAGGAGCAGAACCAAGGGAAGCATTTTCAAGCCAGACCTGAAGTCTGGGGTAAGACAGAGGCTGACACACCTGAAGCTGTGGTTCATTGTTCCTGAGTGAACGGGGAAGAAGTTGCCCAAGGTACAGATCTTTGTGTCTCATGGAATATGAAAGATTGAAAGCATAGAAGATACATAGGTCTGACATATTATTTTAAAATTCTTCTATTTGCTATAGGAATAATACATTGGAGACCAGTACCTTGGTATTTGCATTAGTACAAATGGGAGATGGTGGTGCTTAAATACTGTGCTGGCAGCTTATCTGCACTGTGGTCTTCTGAAAATGAAGCCGCCGCTTCTGAGTGTCCCCATATTGCCCCAGCCTTGATGAGGTTCTTTGTGGCACATCCAGGGAAAATGGCATCAAAATCCTGGGAGATAGGAGAAGGGTCCACTGGGAAAGTCTCAAGGCTTTCCTTAATCTAATTAAATCTAAGAAATCCATTTACTGAGTTAGCTGAAATATGTGCTGTAAGTGTGCAATCTGACTAGAATGTTTGGATAGTGGCCTTATAAGATAATATGTCTTATTTAATAATATTTTACCTAAAATGTAGGCCAGAAAACTAATTTTCAATGGCTTAAACAAAGAGATGTTTATTTTTCTCATGTGAAATGAAATTCAGAGTTCTATGACCGTTGGGTTAGGTCAGGAACCTAACAAATTTTGAGTCAATGTACTAGTTGCAGTTTCCTCGTGGACATAATGCGATTGCAGAAGTTCCAGTCATCACATCTACTCAGAACTGCATTTAAAACACGTAAAGGGAGGGAATAAGAAGGTGAGATACTGACCGTTTTGTTAGTGAAATTGGTGCCAATTTATAAATATCTCAATGCCAAGAAACATTGCAAAAGAGTTTATCATTGATAGCTTCTATCACTCATGTGGAAAGGGAAAAAGGAGGTTAGAAAACAAGAGGGTCATCAGAAACTATTTTGAAATTTATACTGCAACAAACTGGAAAACAGATCTCTACAGTTGTTACATTTGATTTGAGATTTTGCTTCAAGATAATCGGACAAAATTATTACGCTTTTTAAATTCTATACCACTACACAAATTAAAAGAGTTAGAATATAAAAACAGATGAGCCTAGTTTCAAGTTACAATTCAAACCATACAGTTTTGTGACCTTTTTCAAGAAATATAGCCTGTAGACTTGATGCATTTTTGTAATAGGGAATGGAAGATTTTTATATAGAACCTAGAAACTTACTTATTAATCAATAAATGATAGTTTCATTTTTCTCTTCCATATATCTACAAGCATTCCCAGAATCTTGTCCGTATTTTATGAAACAAAGTAGAATATAAATGTAAGACAAGGAAAAATAGCAATAGAGGATTCAAACATGAACTTGGATGATGCTGACTCTCGGCATGTGTTTCTCCATCTGTGAAATGATGAAGATAGCCCGGGTTGTCCCCATAGTTACTGGCCATTTTTGTACTTCACTATTAGAAGGTTATATATTTCAAGAGAAAAAAACCATATTTAACAAATCTTAGGGTAGTTGTATCTGGACACATAGGTGAAACAGATTATAATATTTTGGCAGTAAATTTGACCCTAACTTTCTTTTCATATTAGACAAGAAGACTGACATATTGTTTGAGTGTATTGAAAAAAGAAAGTAGATCAGTTGTCTTTAGATACAACATTTGTTCTTTTCTGGAATTGAACCCATGTGATAAGGTATTCTGTGAATTCTCGACAAAGGTTCTAAGGAACAGAGTGGATTATATATTTGAATATGATTTTATAAAACATCAGAATGAATTCAAGTAATTGGATCTCACTTTAAATATCTCCACAGACAGAGGAATTATAGGGAAATTGAAATGGAGCAAAACCATTTGAATATGGGCCTAAAATAATGTGACCCAGGTACTTTATTCTAAAGTGGGGTTCAGTTGGGCATGGTGGCGCACGCCTGTAATCCCAATACTTGGGAGGCTGTGACCGGAGGATCCGGGTTCGCAGCCAGCCTCAGCTACTTAGTGAGGCCCTCCACAACTTAGTGAGATCCTGTTTCAAAAATAAAGACTAAAAAATAGGGCTGGGGGTGTGGCTCAGAGGTAGAATGCCCCTGGGTTCAATCCTCAGTACCACAAAAAACTAACTAACTAACTAACTAACTAAATAAATAAATAAAGTGAGGTTCAAAACACTGAAAGACTTTCTTAATGTAGATGTTAAAAAATTAGACAGTTTCTTACAAAAGGGGGAACTAACATTTTCCCCAAATTATCTACCAAGCCTAAGAGAGGTACCAGAAAATTGGACTGTATTTTCTATAAATTGTTTCCTTAATTCAGGGACATAATATGAGGATATGTAATCTCTTTTGACACTTACCTAGCATCTATAATATTTATTCTCTTCATGGGAGCATGCTATGAAAAATATATGCCAACATGTTCTTAGAAAACCTAGATGCAATGGATAACTTTATAGAAAATCACAGATACAAAAACGGATTTAACAAAGAAAGACTAGGACCAGATGAATTCATTGGTGAATTGTAAAAGACATTTGAAGAATTATCAGTAATCTTTATTTTAAACTCTTCCACAAAATAAGAAATATTTTGACTCATTCTATAAGTCAAGTATTATTCAGATAACAAAGACACAAGCAGGCATTGCAAGACAAAACTACAAACCAATATTACTTATGATATAGGTTAAAAATCAGCAAAATATTAGCAAACCAAATCAATAAGCATATTACACTTACTTTATATCATGACCATGTAGGATTTTCCCCGGGAATGCCAGGGTGAAATTGCATACGAAAACCAATCATTGTAATATATTAAATAAACAAAATGAAATGGAAGGTGCGCATGATTGTCTCAATTAATATGTGAAAAGGATTTAGGGAAGACCAACACCTATGATAAGAAAACAAGAATATTTTGCAAAGATCATCTCCCATCTGTCAGCTTTCTCTTAAGATTCTTGATGGTTTCCTTTGCCGCACAGAAGCTTTTTAATTTAATGCCATCCCACTTATTAATTCCCATTTTATTGAGGAAGTTTCTACCAGTGCCTTCATGTTGTAGCATTAGTCCTGTGCCCTCTTTTAGGAAGTGCAGTCTCAGGCCTAATTTCCAAGTCTTTTATCCATCTTGAGTTGACTCTTGTGCAGAGTGAGAGGTTGGGGTTCAGGAATGGAGCTACCATATGATCAAGCTATACCACTCCTGGGTATGTTTCCAAAGGAATTGAAGCCAGAATATTATAGTGATATTTGCATATCCATGTTTATAGCAGCACAATTCACAATAGCCAAGCTATGGAGCAAGCCTAAGTGTCCACCAACAGATGAATGAATTATGAAATTATGGTATGTACACAAAATGGAATTCTATTTAGCCATAAAGAACAAAATTATGTCATTTGCAGGAACATGAATGGACCTAGAAAATACTATTCTAAGTGAGATCAGCCAGTCACAAAAAATGAATTGTCATATCTTTTCCCTCATATGTGGAAGTAAGGGAGAAATTGGGATACAAAAGGGACTCTAGACAAAGGAGAAACCACAGCAGAGTTATGGAGGGGGTGGAGGGGAGGAAGGTCAGGGGAGGCATATTTGATAAAGAAAACACTTCAATTGACACTATGTACATATGCAAAATTATCTATATCAATCTCAGTACTCCCTATGGGGAAGGGGAGAGAGTGTGGTGGGAGCAGGGGGGAGCTCACCAAGGACTGTGTGCATGTATGTCTCTATCATTCTGAACTTCATTATGATGTAGGATTACAATGCACCAATAAAAATTTTGAAAAGAAAACAAGAATATTCTGAAAACTATAAATAGAATGGAACTTCTTCAAAATAAAATGTATTTTTTAAAAAATCTGTAGCTAAGTCAGGCGTGGTGGCGCATGCTTATAATCCCAGTACTTTGGGAGGCGGAGACTGGAGGATCTGGGTGTGCGGCCAGCCTCAGCTCGCTCTCTCTCTCTCTCTCTCTCTCTCCCCCTGTCTCTCTCTCTCTCTCTACTTAGTGAGGCCCTCCGCAACTTCGTGAGACCCGGTTTCAAAACAAAGTATAAAAAACATAGGGCCGGGGGTGTAGCTCGGAGGTAGAACGCCCCTGGGTTCAACCCCCAGTATCGCAAAAACAAAAAAATAATCCATAGCTAATATTATATATAATGGTGAAACACTGAAAGGTCTTGTTGCTCTAAGATCAGGAATAATATATGGACTTTGTTTCACCACTTATTCCACATTGTACTAGAAAAGTTAGCAAGAAAAAGAAAGAGAGAAAAAAAGGGAAAGGGATAAGAAGAAGGGAAAGAAGGAAGGAAGAGCCATCCTATTAATAAAGTTAGAGGTAAAGCTATCTCTATTTTTACATGACATGATTGTGTATATGGAAAATCCAAAATAATTCACCAAACATCTACAAGAGTTAGTAAACAAATTCAGCAAAATTTCTGAAAACAAGGTCAACATGAAAAAATTATTGGTTTCTGTGCATCAGCATCAGACAATTCAAAAAGGATATTGAATAATTCACTTCCATTTAGGATAGCCTTCAGAAGAAAGAATATTTAGAAATATCCGGGCGTGGTGGCGCACGCTTGTAATCCAAAGTACTTTGGGAGGCAGAGACCAGAGGATCCGGGTTCGCGGCCAGCCTCAGCTCGCTCTCTCTCTCTCTCTCTCTCTTTCTCTCCTCCCTTCGTCTCTCTCTCTCTCTCTCTCTCTCTCTCTCTCTTTCTCTTTCTCTCTCTGTACTTAGTGAGGCCCTCCGCAACTTCATGAGACCCGGTTTCAAAATAAAGCATAAAAAATAGGGCCGGGGACATAGCGTGGAGGCAGAACGCCCCTGCGTTCAATCCCCGGTACCGCAAAAAAAAAAAAAAAAGAAAGAAATTCACCAAGGAAGTAAAAACAAGGTATGCTGGAAGCTATAACACATGTGTGAAATAAACTGAAGAGGATCTAAATAAATAGAAACATATTCTGCGTTCTCTGGTGGGAGGTATAAATAATGTAACCTAAAGTATTTTACATAGTCAATGCAATCCCTATCAATAGCCTTTTTTTCCAGATATGGGAAAGGTGATCCTCAAATCCACATCGAATCACAAAGGATAGCCGAATCAATACTGAGGATGAAAAGACAGTGTTGGAAAATGAAAACAAACTGATGTCAAAACCTACTAAAAATGGAAATAATAAAACAGGGTGGTCCCAACACGATGTAGACAAATACACAAATGGAATAAAATTTGGTATAGAAATAAACCCAGGTATGCATGGCCAATTCCTTTATTTTGTTTTAGTCTTAATGGACACATAATTTCCCATACTGATGAGGCACAGTGTGTTGAATACATGTATGCATTGTGTGATGATCAAATAAGGATAAATAACATATCTATCAGTTCAAATATTTATCATTTCTTTGTGGGAAGAATTTTCACAATATTTCCTTCTATTTTGAAATATGCATTTTTGTTAACTGTATTCACTCTATGCAAGAACATCCAAACTTGTTAGTCCAATTTAACTGTATCTTAGTCTGCTTTGACCAACCTACCCTCATTCTCTCTCTCTCTCTTTCTCTCCCTCCCTCCCTCCCTCCCTCCCACCTCCCCAGGAATCACTATTCCCACCTCTAGTTGTAGTTGATCAACTCTGACATTATGTTGTATTCGTCATTCTGTGCCTGGCTTATTTCACTTAACATAACATCCTCTAGATTCACCCATATTATCAAAATGACAGGATTTCATTTTTTCATGACTGAATAGTATCCCACTGTGTATAAACTACATATTTATTTTAACTATTCATCTGTTGGTGGACACTGAGATTGATTCCATATCTTAATCTTAACATCTATATATTTAATCTGATATGGCTACTACTCCCCTTTTCTGATTTCGATTTGCATGAAATTTCTCTTCATCCTTTTGATTTCAGTTCATGCTTAATGGTTAGGGTATGGACCTCTTTTAATTAACTAAGTAATTAATTTCATTCATTTAATTTTGGAGGTAGTTCTCACTATTTTGCCCAGACTGGCCTTGAATTCATGATCTTCCAGCCTCAGCCTCTCAAGATGCTGGTATAATAGGCATGTGCCACTGTGTCTGATGGTTTAGCTCTTAAGTGCCCTCCAAAGACCCAGGTGTTAAAAGATTGATCCCCAAAGAGATGCTGTTGGGAGACAGTGGGACCTTTAAGAGGTGGAGCCCAGTGGGAAGTCCCTTAGATATTGAGGGTGTGCTCCTGAAGGGGATAGAGGGACCCTGGCCCCTTCCCCCTCCTATATATTTCCTTCCTGGCCATGAGATGAGGTGTTTTGCTCTACCACCTCCGCCCATTAGGATGTGCTGCCTTGCCACTGGCCTAAGAGCGAGGGGCCAGCCAAAAATGGGATGGAACCTCTAAAACTGTGAACTGAGACATGCTTGTACTTTTTTGAAGTTGAATACCTCCAGTACTTGTTACAGTAATGGAAACCTGTCACACATCCTTACAGGTGAAGAATCTCATAGACAGTATATAGTTATTGTTTTCTTATCTATTCAACCACTCGATGGTTTTTGATTAAAGAATTTCATCTGCTTTTATTTAAAGTAGCTATTGATAGGTAAAAACTTCCTATTGATGTTTTACTATTTTTTTCTGGTTAACTTGTAGAATATTTTTACTTTCTTATTTGTGGCTTGATGATTTTTCAGTAGTGGTATGATATGAAACCTTTCTTTAAGGTTTTTGTGTATCTACCTGGTTACTATGAGGATTGAACCCAGGGGCGTTTTACCTCCAAGCTGTACCCCCAACCCTTTTTAACTTTTTGAAACCTGGTCTTGCTAAGTTGTTGAGGGTCTCACAAAGTTGCAGAGGCTGGCCTCAAACCTGCAATCCTCCTGTCTCAGCCTGCTAATTAGTGTGATTACATGTGTGCACCACCACATCAGACAAAAGCAGATTTTAAACAAATAATGACTTACCTTTAATCACTTACACAAACTTTCCTCTTTTACTTCCCTATATCAGAGCTCTATTTTTTCTCTCTCTCTCTCTGTGTGTGTGTGTGTGTGTGTGTGTGTGTGTGTGTGTGTGAGAGAGAGAGAGAGAGAGACAGAGAGAGAGAGACAGAGAGAGACAGAGAGGGAAACTGGGGATTGAACCACCCAGAGGTATTCTAACTCTGGGCTATACACCCAGCCCTATTTTATTTTTTATTTTGAAACAGAGTCTTGCTAACTTTCTGAGGGTCTCACTAAATTGCTGAGGCTGTCATTGAAACTGCAATTCTCCTATCTCTGCCTCTCAAGTACTGGGGTTGCAGGTGTGCAATACAACTTATTTTATTGGCACTTTTTGTATCTTTCTCATGGTTTATGTCCATTGACAGATTATCATGGCTATATTTATTTTAATAGTTTTTTCTTTCAACATTTAACTGGAGAATAATGTATTTTGTGCCATTACATTTTAAAAGTGTTCTGAGCTTGAATATACTTACTTTTTCCAGTGAGGTTTTTTTTTTAAGTTTTCTTTACTCCTATGTTCCTACTTAGCAATCTTTTCTTTCAACTTAAAGGACTATTGTTTGCATTTCATGCAAGGTTGATCTAGTAGTGGTAAATTTTCTCAGCTTTTGTTTATCTGGAAAAAAATGTATATCTCTTTCATTTTGAAGGACAGGATTACTGTCCTGTATAGTAGCCTTGTTTGGCAGTTTTAATTCTTTCATCTTTTTAAATATATTGTCACATTCCCTTCTGGCATGTAGGGTTCCTTTTGAAATACATGCTGATAGTCTTATGGAGGTCTATTTATACAGAACATGATAATTTTACTTTGTGTGTTTCAAGATTATTTCTGTATCTTTATATTATATCCATGTGATTATAATGTATTTGCATGTGGGTCTCTGTATGCATCTTATTAGATGTGTGTTAAGATTCTCAGATCTGGATTTTTATTTCTTTCTGCAAACTTAGGACATTTCCATCTATTATTTATTTGAATATGTGTTCTGTCTCATTCTTCGCCCACTGATGCATCTAAACTGCATATATTATTCGGCTTCATGGTATCCTATAAGTCCCTGAAATTTCTTTTACTCTTTTTTATGCTTTTTTTTTCTTTTGCTCCTGAGATGAGATTTCCAATGATCTGTCTTCGAGTTTTCTAATCTTTTCTCCTGCTTGATCTAGTGTGTTGTCGAACACCCTCTATTGAAGTTTGGAGTTCAGTTATTGTATCTTGCAGCTTGATGATTTCTATTTTTAAAAATTATATCTTTGTTGAAATTTCTATTTGTTAATATGTTGCTTTCATTATCAATGTGAACATCTTTATAACTGTCTTCGGTAAATTTAGTATTGCCATTTCTTTAGGGTTGGTTTCTGAAGAATTATCTTTTTTCCTTATTTTGAACATATTTCCCCAGTTGTATGTTTTCTTAGCCTCTTTGTGCTGGTTTCTTGACGTTGGAAAAAAGAACTGCCACTCTTATTCATTGTAGACCAATCAAATGTAAGAGATGCTTCTCACCAATGAGCCTTGCCTGCAAGTCTAGGTGCCTCTAAATTCTTTGTGCTTATTCAGCCTACTGTCTCTGTTCTTAGTGGTCCCCCAAGAAATTAAAACACCAAGTCTTGATATTGCCTTGAGAGAGGCAGAGACAGTAATTCGGGATGAATCTTGACAATTTGTGATGTTAGATATGTGTTCTAGTTCCTTCTTTCCTTGCAGACAAGCTGATGGCCAGAATTTACTTCCCACACTGCTGTCCAACACCAAAGAGAGAGATAAAGCTTATTATTATACTTTTTATAAGACTGCTTACTATGACTCTTGGGACATAGCTGTGAACATTTGCAAATTTTGTTGTTGTTGTTGGTCTGTGATCTGGGAGACTTAGAGGTGCAGTATTCTATCAACTCTCAGAACTAGGTGATTTAGGAGTCAGTCCCTTGGGTGAGGGTTATACATGTTGGAGTGTTCAATGCAGGCAGAAGCTACTTCCAGGGAGAATCTACATGGCTGTATTAATTCTGGATCAAGCAAGGGAGGAAAATTCAGGGAGAGCCCAGTCTCCTGTCTGAGCGAACAGAATTATCATACCCTCTTAACAAGGGGACACTTCTGATCTAGAATTATTGCTAGACAGGAAGGAAGACAGGAAGGAAGGTGAAGGTAGTGCCCACTTTTCCTTTTAGGCATGAAGAGGCATCTCTGCTGTCTAATGAGAGATTACAGGAATTTAACTCCAGAGCGAGGTGGGGTAAGAAGCCTGGGGAGTGATGGCCTCTTGCTCTTGGTGGCAGTGGTCTATGATCTCCTTCCATAGTAAGTATGCAGGGCTGAAATGAACACTATAGCAATCACAGTGTTCGCAATAGGGATGTCCACTCTCCTGTTCAAGCAAACAGAATTTTCTCACCTTCCTTGTGGGAGCCATCTGGTTTGGAATTACCACTGGAAAAGGCATATAGTGTCATATTTTCCTTTCTGGCACAGATAGGTGCCCCAACCTCCCTCTAATGTCATAGGAATATGTCTCAAGGTCAAGACAGGGAAGAGGAAATGGGGTTAGCATCCCTCCCTCCATTATTACTGGTAGATTCCATTTTACTGGTAGATGCCATCTTTCCAGTGGGAAGATGTTGGGATGAGGTCTCTGCTGGAGCAAGCTGAGAAAGATGCTTGGAAAGTGCTACACTTCTTGTTTATGCTAGAAAAAGTTTATTCTTTATTTGAGACATAGACTTCTAAACACTAGGTTGTTGGAGAATGTGGTACCCTCATCCCTCTCTCATAACACATAAAATTATGTAGCCTCTTTGAAAAATGGTACGGCAGTCTCTTTATATGAGATATAACACATGACCCAGCAAACATACCCAGATTGTAGAATGAAGTGAAAACATAAGTCCACAGAAAACTCATACACGAATGTTTATATCAAAATTATTCATAAAAACCAACAAGTGGAAAGAACTCTAGTGTCCATTAGCTGAGAAATAAATAAGCAAAATGTGGTCTCTTCATAAATAGGAATATTATTCAGTTATGGTTGAACTTTGAACATACAATGCTAAGTGAAAGAAGCCAGGCACAAAAGACAATATATTGCTTGATTCTACTTGTATAAAATGCCCAATTAGGCAAATCCATAGTGACAGAATTTACATTAATGGTTTTCAGGGACTCAGAAAATGTGTAATAAAGGGACTCTGTTAATACATTTCTTTGAGTATGTATATTAGATGGTGGTATTGATTGCACAACTTTGTGATTTAAAAAAAGTTCACTGAATGGTACAGCTTCAAAGGGTGAATATTATGGTATGTGAATGTCACAATAAGGTTTCTCAAAAACATTAGGGATTGGGACTCAGACTCCCTTATTCCCCCCAAATCCTCTCCATCATTATGTTCTGACTTTTTTTTTATCTATCTATCTATACTATACATATATACACATATACATATATACATATATACACACACATATGTGCAATATAATCAAATATATATATATTTGAAAAATCACAAGCTACTTAAACCCTGATGAGATGCTCACAATCCCATTTAATATTCATTTTTTGTGACTTTGATGGATAACAGGACTAAATATTTGTGTTCATCTACATTGCACTAGATTTACATGGTGGTTTGCTTAACTACAAGTACTGAGTCTTTATTCTAATAACAATAATTAAGTGAAAATAGTCACGGGATTGTATTATGTAAGTGATACAGGGAGAAATATCTTGATTCCTCCCAAAGGCCCACAGGGTTCCTGATCAACTTACCCTTTCCTTCCCTCTCCCTTTAACTGGGGTCATTGTTTTTCTGACTACCCATACATACCCCAGTCTCTGGACTCATTGTATTTCTACTCAATTACCTCAGTGGTTTGATATACTCAATCAAGAGTCTTAGATTTTTTTTTTAAATCTCAATCCCTTACTAGCTAGTAGAACTCAGTAGAAGCATTTCAACCTCTTGGATTCTTAGTGGAAATCCCTGTCTCATAGGCATATGGTAAAACTAAATGAAGCATGTGTTTGCTTCCTATCAGTTTCTAGCACAGGGATATTTTTTATGACCTACTTTTACCTTAGCTGAATTCAGGATGACACATCCAAATCCATCATGTGGCTAAATCCACAGAGCCTGCTTCAATCCTAAATAGAGTCTGTTTTTTCATGGACTGTTAAAAAACAAAGGACCTCCCCATATACCCCCACCCCCACCCCCAGCATACATGTCTCAACCTGGCCATTCCAAGATGATGACCAAACAAAGCCTCCCCATTCATCCTGAGGTCACCTGAGGCCACTGTATCAGAGAAGCTGAGGCTGGGAGGCTGCTGGGTAACCCAGACAGCGGTGCAGGGGCGTTTAATTATCAAAACTGCAGACTGAGGAGAGCAGGAGATCAACGTAGCCTTGAGAATGCTGCTGGGGTGAAGGTAGAACACCGAAATGAGTCACTGCCTTCATCTGACAGAAGAGCTCCATCACATTAAATTTCCATCTTCCAAATTTAGAACAGAGAACAGCATGCTGTTTTTCTGAGTGGGCCTTAGAGCAGTGTGAGGAAAACAAAACCCACTCCACATTTTCACCAGCATTCTAGTAGGTGTGAAATAGTATCCCATTTTGGTTTAAATTTGCATTTTCCTCTTGACTATTTTCAGCACTTTTTAAAAATGTGCTTATTTGGCATTCCTATATCCTTTTTAGGGAAGAACATTTTGAACGTAGTTGATCATCTTTATTTGGTTGTCTTTTTATTCTTCATTTCAATTAGTTTTCCATATAACCCATTCAGAGTCAATAGAAACTCTTTGTCAGAATTTTTTTCCTTAATATGTTATGGTGTGTGGTGGATGTTTCTGTTTTTTTTTCTACTTTAATGTTTTTAAAAAATAAAGGTAAAATACATAACAAAATTTACCCTCTTAACCATTTTTAAGTGTGTATTTCAGTATCGTTAAATATATTCACATTGTACAATCAATCTCCAGGACTTTTTCATTGTGCCAACCGAAAACTCTGCATGTGTTGAACAACTTCCATTTCCCACTACGCTCACTCTACCTCAGCAGTGGTCAGCACCAGTGACTGTTTCTATAGATTTCACTACACTAGATACCTCAGACAAGTGGAGTCATACAGTATTTGCCTGTGATGGGTATTTTTCATGATAGCCTTATTTCACTTAGTATAATGTCCTAAAAGTTCATTTGTGGTGTTGCTTGAATCAGAAATAATTTTCTTTAAAAAAGAAAGAGCTAAAATTATTCTATTGTATGTGTTTATCATATTTTATTTATCTTTCCGTAGTCACTGCTGGCTTCTACCTTTTGGCTATTATGAATAATGTGACTATGAACATGGGTATAGAAATATCTACAGTTGGGCACAGTGGCACACACTTGTAATCCCAGTACTTGGGAGGCTGAGACAGGAGAATCGCAGATTCATGGCCCTACACAACTTAGTGAGATTCTGTTTCAAAATAAAAAATAAATAGGACTGGGGGTTTCACTCAGAGGTAGAACAATTCCCCTGGGTTCAATCCCCAGCAAAAGAAAAAAAAAAAAGAAATCTATGTCAGTCCCCACTTCCAATTATTTTAGATATAGATCCAAAAATTGAATGCTAGATCATGTGGCAATGCTATTTCTTTTTTTTTTTCTGGTACCGGGGATTGAACCCAGGGGCGTTCTACCTCTGCACTACACCCCCAGCCCTATTTTTTTATACTTTATTTTGAAACCAGGTCTCATGAAGTTGCGGAGGGCCTCACTA
>PVJS01008463.1:0-53050 GCA_004027185.1 Glis glis
CAAAAAAAAAAAAAAAAAAAAAAAAAAAAAGCTAGGTGTGGTGGCACATGCCTGTAATCCCAGTCCCAGTACTTGAGAGGCTGAGACAGGAGAATTGCAGGTTTGAGGTTAGCCTGAGCAACTTAGTGACACCCTCCACAACTTAGTGAGACCCTGTTTCAAAATAAAAAAATAAAAAGGGCTGGGGGTGTAGATCAGAGGTATAATGCCCCTGGGTTCAATTCCCATACCACATAAACAAAACAAAACACAATTCCACAGCTACAAGCTATCAAAATGATAAAATTCTCCAATTGATCTTCTGTCAGATTAAGAAAGGGATAATGGATATATGTTGTCTTTGTTTGACAATGTTGGGGCTCAGAGAATGATACACCCAAAGTATGGCATTTTTTGGAATGCTGAACAATTTGATTTAAAGGAAACTAAAAGCAGGCTTAGAAACAAGGTCTCTCTAACCTTTTCTTGCTGCTGTCCCCCCTGCAGGAAGAGGATCTCTGAAGTTGCCATATCTGCACGAAGACCAGACTGCAAAAGCAATATAACTGCCTTCAGTCTCCACCCTCGAGCCTCTCTATCTCTGAACAAAAGCCTGAGGAATGTAGCCACACTGGGTAAAATTCCCTTAGGAGACAGTGTCTGTCCCTTGGGCTCATTCAAATTCCAAAGATTGTTTCTGGAACCATTTACTCCCCTACAATCATTCAGACCCTTCAGAATGGTCTACATCTCTCACACTTCCCCCTACTACAGACAAAGGGGTACATAGCTGTTAAATCATTTTGGGCTAGTGAGCAATTACCCTATGAGATTGTCTACATGCATGACATAATTTTGTGTCTTTTCTCCAATTAATCTGTCTCTGTCAGTTTATTCCAGTAAGATTGCAGAAGGCAGAGGGGAAATTTCTCTTTGCTCCTACAACATAATATTTCTCTAGGAACCCAGTGTTGAGGCATTTCTGAATTTCCCTGAAGCACAAGGAAAAGTCACTATAGAAACTCATGCAGCCCATTCAAAGTTCTACAAACAAAAGTGAGTCTAGAAAAAGGAAAAAAAATATTAAAACCTATCTCTGTATCTGAAAGATAAAGCTTGTGCTTGGGGTTGAAAAGCTGCAGTTTAGTGCACTCCACATCCCTGAACCTTAAGAGCTTTGAACAACTCGAAGAAAATTTCTCCTTCCTGCCTGTCTTTCTCCTTCCTCTTTCCTCTCTCCTTCCCTCCCTTCTTTATTTTTTGTCAAATTATCTGAGTAATATCTCTCTATATAAGTAATACATAGGATTTCTGGATATGGCAACTCATTGCTATTTTTCCCCCTCTTAACTTGCATAGAAAAGGGCAAAGAGGATACCATCACTGTTATCAGTGAAATGCTTCCTTGCCCTAAAAAATGCCCTTAAATTGGACCTCTTGGGGAAACGAACAATGGATTCACAGAGGAGCTTGTTTTCCCATACTTGGAACATGGTCCTTTTTGCCAACCTGTTTGATCAGCTGGGGGAAAGTGTCCTCATTTCCATAACCTCCTGCCCTTCGTGTTTCACGATGGCCCCGCTCCAGGGATGCACTTCCCCTGTGCATGAAGGAGGCTAAAGCCCATAGAAGCCACCAGATACTGGATATAGCTTGTCTAGACTGTCCATGAATTTCTGGTTGTTTTCATCTCTTAATGTTGTAGAATGATCTAAATTTCCAAATGTTTGTGTCCTCTTTAACCACATATTAAATTCATTTAAAAATATTTATGAATAACTCATGTGCTTACTGCATATGAATTCTCCCTCTGGGTGCTGCATGGATTAAGGAGATAGCATTACATTTGAGAAGCAATCAGTTGAGAAGACGCTCCCAGCCATGAGATCCTCTTCCTAAGGAAGTCTGAGCACACCAGGAGCAAGGGCCATGTCTTTTCTATATCCTCTACATCCTCTCAGTATCGTACTGAAGACATAAACTTGTGATCAGTAAAAGGCCCTTACAGTGAATTTCCATACATAAAATCCACTCTAGCCACCAGCCAAAGCCAAAATGTAGAGAAAAATCAGAGCTTTTTTCTTTTACTGTCAGAGGGCATAGGAGGGCCACACCACTTTACACAGTAGGAAGTGATGTCAGACAAGGGTACTTTGTGTGGTTCCCATGAAAAGGACATTTGAGTAGACAGAAAGGATACGTGAAATTAGCACTGAACCCAGCAACACTGCTTAGTGTGGAGCAGAATCTTCCACATCTGAAAAATCTCAAGTGGGTTAGAAGGTTCGGACACTCATCACAAAATTGTTTTATGCTGATTTCACACCCTTATAGTTCCTGCTTGAAATGGAGCTTATCAACCACACAGGTGTCTACTCGCTTACTGTTGGTTCTCAGAGCTGGAGATGGACCATGGAGAGGGAAATACAATGCCCCCCACCAGGCCATCAGCATCTCCCCTGCATCTGGCTCAAAACACTGTGCATAGTCACTGTCTTGGTACTTCCTCCTTTACAGCACAATGCAAGCTCCCAGCCAGGTTAGACCCAAGCTGGCACAGCACCGTTCTTTAGATATTTAAAAATATGTAAAGGGAACAACCACTGTTCCTGCATGGTCATTTCTAAATGGCAATTTTCCTATTGTACAGTTTTTAATAGTGAAAGTTTTTCTTGACAGTAAAATGCAAAAACCACTCAGCTGCTCAGTGAGGCAGAGTTAAAATATTCTTGCAAAGACAGGCTTTACAGGACAGGCAGACCCCTGCGGCTACCAATTTATGAACACACAACTGGTGAGACAAGACAGGTGTACAGTCACCAACTCGCTGCCCAGAAAGGCATTTTATTATATTTTATTTATAATAATAAATACTTTATGGCAAACTATTTTAATGATAAGTGACTACAGGGAATAAAAAATGTGTAGCAGAGCCAAATACCAGGTCCCCCCTGGGACTTCACTAGTTCTCTCTACAAGCTGCTGGTACATCATTTCTTTTCCACTTTATAGCAGGGGCTGGAGGCCCTTGGTTCTCTAGTTGTAGCTGTGAGATTTGTTAATCAAATGAATTCCAGCCCTTAGCAAATGTATCTGCTAAGCCCATGACCACTTAGCCTCTGGGGATAGTTCTGCCCCAGCCAACCAGCAGTTTCCCTTGTATGGGTATTTTGCCCCACTTGAAAACCCTGCACTTAAAATTTAGCTAATCTGGTGAAATAATGGATGTCCAAAAGGAACTGACACATCGGATGACTGTCCAGGAACACCTGGGCTGCTCTCATTAAATTTCACCGCCCTTTTAAATATCACAGTGCCTGCAGAAAAGCCAATGCTACCATTTATACAAAGCCACTTTGTGACCCTACTGCCATAGGAATGTGTTTGTGGATGTGTGTACGTGAGGTGTGCAAGTGGGTTTTGTGAAAATGTGTGGATTTGTGTGAATTTGCACTTGTCTGTATGTGTGTGTTTTGGGGTGAATGTGTATTTGAATGTGAATGTATACGTGTTCCTCTGTGTATGTGTTTATGATTATTTGCTTATGTGGGTCTGTGTCTGAATGTGCTAGTATATGCATGTGTTTATGCAGAGGTTTACATTTGTGTTTGTGTAAATGTGTGTATGAGTGTATATTGTCGGCATATGAGTTTGATGTTTGAGTGCGCATCTGTGTTTGCATGCCGTACTTGCCTGTGTGTGTGTGTGTGTGTGTGTGTGTGTGCGCGCGTGTTTGGATGTGGATTTGTGTTTTTGTGAGAACTTGACACTGTGAGTGAATTTGTCTATATGTGTGTATTTGTGTGTATTCTTGTTTGTACGCGTGAGCGTGGTGTGAATGTGTTTGTACACATGTATGTGTTGAGCGTGCCTGTGCATGAGCGTGCGCATTGTACTTGTGTGCATTTGTACGTGTGTATTTTTGTGTGCGTGAATGTGCTGGTCTGTGTGTAAGTGTGCGTTTGTCTGTGTCTGTGAGTGCATATTCGTGTGAGTGTGCTCTGGGTGCGCGGGCTGCGCCGCTGCCACCGCCGCCGCGCCGACTTTGCCCTTTAAATCGGTCTCCAAGCCGATTACAGCTGATCTCCCACGTGACGTTTTACCTTCTGTCTCCCGGAGCGCGTTGCCCGAGGACAGTCCTTCTCCGGCTGCCGCGCGTCGCGCCGCCCAGCCCGCCGCCCGGCTCGGCTCCCGCAACTTCGGGCGAAGCAGGGCGGGCTCGGGCGCCCTCGGGGGGCCTGACCGCGCGGGCGTCGGGGTGCGCGGGCTTCCTTCCGCGGGAGGGCGGCGGGCTGGGCGGCGGACCTGGGCCCCGCTCCGCGCCCCGGAGGCCGGCCGGGCGCCCTGCGCGCTGCGTCGGGAAAGGGGGCGCCCTTTGCCAGCGGGCCCGGAGCGGGCGCGCCCTCGGGGAGCCGGCCGGCGGGCAATGGCAGCCTGGCAGCGGTGAGGGCGACGCCGCCCGAGCGCCCCCGGCGCCCTCATCATGCAGAAGAGTGTGCGCTACAACGAGGGGCACGCCCTGTACCTGGCCTTCCTGGCGCGCAAGGAGGGCACCAAGCGCGGCTTCCTGAGCAAGAAGGCGGCCGAGGCCAGCCGCTGGCACGAGAAGTGGTTCGCTCTTTACCAAAATGTGCTCTTCTACTTCGAGGGCGAGCAGAGCGGCCGCCCGGCGGGCATGTACCTCCTGGAAGGCTGCAGCTGCGAACGGACGCCCGCGCCGCCCAGGGCGGGTGCCGGACCCGGAGGCGCCCGGGACGCGCTGGACAAGCAGGTACCGCGCGCCCGCCTCCTAGTCTCCCAGCCGCTGCCGCCGCGCTCCTGGTGCCCCGGGGATGGCGGGGCTGGGGGTGCTCAACAGAGCCCAGGCACCTTCCTGCGAGATGCCCCTGCGGGCGGCGTCAGTGACAGGGCATCCCTGCGCGTCGCCCCATCTCCATCCCGCCCGCCCCGCCGCCCAGGGATCAGCTGGAATAGGGACCCGCTTCCTTTCACAATCCTGATAGAGGTCGGGTTGTTTCAGTTTCTTTGGTCACCACTCGGCGCTTCTCTAGACCTTATTCAGAGGGATTGTGTGTGGTGACGTGTACAGACACCTGCTGCATTTAGATTGGCAAGACCCAACTAACTTATTTGGAAAAGTTGGGTTTCTCTTACCCGGCAGGCGCGAGTGGATTTCTGTGCCCGTAGAGGACTGATCCGCTGGCGCTGCTGGGAACCCGCTGTGCTCCCGACACTGTCGGGCACTTCTGCTAGTTATTGTCAATCAGCCTTTGTGGTTTAGGTACGTTTACTTTGCTAACATTTGACCCGCGGGGGTCGATTACGAAGGTAAATGTGTAGCTATTCTCCTCTGGATTACTCTTTAGTCGCCAGTCTCTGTCGCTGTGTTTCAAAACGTGGACATTTCAGAGGAACGCTTCCGTACTTTTCAATGAATGCCCCGAAATTGAGTGTGCGACCATTTAATTCTGGGTCACTATTTTATTCATTTTGCTGTGTGATCACGGGGTGGACTAGAGCGACCTTCTAGGTTTAGTAACCGTGTACCCAGTTTCTGCAAATTAGGATTTGTAAATTTGTGTTTTTCGATCACCCTTTGGTTGTTAAAGTTAAAGCAGACTAATTTTGTGCTCCCAAATGTTCTCACTTCGCTTCTAGATCCCAACCTTGAAAAAGGGGGGGGGGCGATTGTCTTAGCTATTGAATAAAAACATTCCGCAGCTGAATTTTCCAGACAAGTGAGACCAAACTGCACCTACTGCAGACCACAGAGGCTGTGGGAAGCGCTAACAATGAAATAATGCTTAAGGTGCTTGCCTAACCTCTTGGGCTCATAAAACAGTGTATAAAATGAAAAGGAGTTAAAACTAGATGACCCAGAAGCTTGTTTTTTTTAAACTTTAGATTCACTGTAAATTATTAACAGACTCAACTGATTAAACTTGTTATAACACTTATGAATCTGAAATTTAAAAAATATGCCCTTTGATTTTTGAGGGCATGTCCAGAGTCTTTTGAAAAACTGATTTACAACTTGGTAGATATAGACACTGGAAATATAAACATAATTCAAGTTATGCATTCTAGAATTTAAATTGGGAGAAGAGTTTTGAAGAAACAGCCCCCCCAGGATCTATACATACATATTTTTTTCTATTGATGAAATTCTTTTTTAAAAAGTTATGTATTCCAAGGCCCACAGGAACCAAAACAAATAGGGCCTGAAGTGTTATTATATCTAAAATAAAACAAGGTACATTAAATTACTCTAAATATCATTGACTTAATTCTCATTGTACTTATTATTAATATCATGAGTAACCACATTAGGGGGCTTTTGGAACTGAAGGTGAGGGGTTGCTACCTGTTCCAACCTATATGGCTGTCTAACCTGTTGTCATTATATGTAAGCCAACATTTTTCTAGTTGGAAAATATCTGGACTCTCATATTCAGGACAGTTTTCTTTAAGCCAGACTTTATGATAAAGAAATGTAATCTCCAAATAGTTTGTCTTTCATGCCACTTTCTAGTGGAAGTCCTAAAGAGGTTATCTTATGAAAATTCTTTTCTCTGTTCATGACCATACAAGTTATGAGTATTTTTCAGTCATTGTATGCATCTTTAAGAGGTTAGAACCTTTGGGGTTTGTATATAAAATTGAGATGTAGAGAAGCCAGCATTCCAGAAAGGATAAGGAGTTGGGTTGGGAAACCTCTTAAATTTTGTCATATGTTAGACATGCTTTGGTGACTTGGACTAATGCTTTTCCTGGACACTGTCTCTCAGGGTGTGTTTAAAGAATTAAGAAAATATTGGGGAAATAAGAAAGAAGGGGAAACATTGTATCTTAAAGCTAGCTTATGGAATTGATTCCCGTTCAGTCAGTTATGTCAGGATTTTGCTCAGATGATCTCAAACACCATGATATGATATGATAGACCTGAGAAACTGGTGAGGTCGAGGGAGAGGTGATCTGAAGGTCTCCTTTACCATGTACACCTCAGGAGCTTTCCATATAGCCATCTCCCTCAACCCTATACATGTAGTTGAAGGTTAGTGCTTGGAACAGAACTTGAAGAGACAGTAGTTTTTCTCTTCTGTTTCCATTTGACTTCTTTAAGCGCACACGTGCGTGCATGTGTGTGTGTGTGTGTGTGTGTGTGTGTATGTGTGTGTGTGTACTGGGGATTAAACCCAGGGGTCTTCTACCTCTCAGCCACAGCCACAACCCTTTTTACTTTTTATTTTGAGACAGGGTCTTGCCTAAGCTACTGCTCACTGGCCTTGAACCTGCAATCCTCCTGTCTCAGCTTCCCAAGTACTGGGATTATAGGTGTGCGCCAACATGCCTGACTTTTAGCAAATCTCTTAATGTTTCCTCATTTTGTGCATCCCCCCCCCGAAATCTCTATTTCTTGTAGGTGAAAATGAAGGGTTTGGATAAGATTTCCAAGTTGCCTTCCAATATTGGCATCTTCTGTTTCTAAGGTTCTGACAGACGGTGTGAGGTTTTTGCTGTATAGAGAATGTGAAAGGCAATTCCACAAGATTTAAAGATTACTGGTGGCTAAGCTGGGCGTGATGGTGCACACTTGTAATCCCAGTACTTTGGAAGGCAGAGACTGGAGGATCCGGGTTCGCGGCCAGCCTCAGCTCTTTCTCTCTCTCTCTCTCTCTCTCTCTCTCTCTCTTTCCATGTCTCTCTCTCTCTCTACTTAGTGAGGCCCTCTGCAACTTCGTGAGACCTGGTTTCAAAATAAAGTATAAAAAATAGGGCGGGGGGTGTAGCGCGGAGGTAGAACACCCCTGGGTTCAATCCCCGGTACCGGAAAAAAACCCCACAAAACTGGTGGCTATAACAAATACCACATCTGAGAAGCTAGGGACACGGAGGTGACTAAATGACATTCTGAAAAATCAGGTCAGTAGGTGCACCTCAAAGAAATATCACTGAGACAGAGACATCTTGTCATTCAAGTTAGACAGGGACATAGTGGATCATCTCTGATAGGTACAGTAGTAGTTGATGAAATTCTTCCTATGTGTTGTCTCTAATTATTCTTGAGACTGTAAGTTCTACTTATTTTCATTTTCCAAATATATCCAAGTTGAAGGAATATTTGCATTGTTTCATTTATTTCATAGTGTCCCAAGATTTCACTTTGGAAAGTCCTTGGGAGATTGCTAGGATCTCTTAATCAGCCTTCCACAGTGGCTACTTCTTTGAGATAGTAATGATATAATCACAATGAACTGAGTTAAAAACAAATCCTTTTCTCCAAAAGGGTGTTTCTTTTCTCCAAAATCTGTCTGGGTGGCACCTTTTTCTATAAGAGCTTCATTTATGGGAAATGAAAGACTTCCCTCTTACTCCAGGTGAAGCTTTTTAAGGGGAAAGGGAACTTGCATTTGGGAAGGACCTTCTTATGTTTGGCTTTGTGCTTGAAGTGTTATCCTTCATTACCGCATCTAACTTGAACTTTGTCAGCTCTTAGAGATCAACATCATTTTTATTCTTACCTATGAGCTCTAGGTAGGTGATTTTTTTAAGTCTAGCACCAGATATAAAGACTAAATGTGTTGAAGACAGCCTTGTTAAGGAGGTTGTATTTAAATCCACAAAGCTTCAAGAAATGGAAAATCTAGCCAGGTGGCACATGCCTGTAATCCTAGCTATTGGGGAGGCTGAGGCAAGAGGATCAAAAGTTTGAGGCCAGCATTAGCAACTTAGTGAGACCCTGTCTCAAAGTGAAGGGGCTGGGGATGTAGCTCAGTGGCACAGCACCCCTGGGTTCAATCCCCAGTGCTGCAAAAATAAATAAGTAAAATAAAAAATGGAAAATCTAGAGATCGAAGTTGGAAGTGTAATGTGTGAATCACTGTTTTGTTCTTATTTCCCTTTAAAAACTATTTAGATGACTGCTATTAATTCTTGAGAAATACAATCACAGACCATTACATGTTCAAGGTAGAAAAATGGATTTTACTTTTAAATGAACAATTTTATATGGAATTCTTTTACCTCAGTGGGGGACCTTTATAAATACTTGTACTTGGAATAAAAGAACACATCCAGTTACTATGGTCTATTTAAATAGATGTACCTGTCTTGCTTGCTAGCCAGAGAGATGTATGGCAACAAAGCCATCTTTTTTCTTTTCCTAATTGCACTTGCAATCAGGAAAATATATATATATAAATAACCGACTCCATATTTTCTTTTCAGCTTTTGCTTACTGAACACAAATAAAGGGAAAATGGAATACATTTATTTGCTAAGTCTTATAAAATGCTTAAAAATACAATCTGGGGGACATAAATGATTTTTTCCATAAACTTTGTAATTGTTCCTCCATTAAAGTTAAGTGAGAAAAAGAAACTCATGGATCAGCAAAATGTAGTTATTTTAATATTGTCTACACAAAACCTTACTGTTTAGGTTATACTTATTGCCAAAAATTTGACAAAGAAAAATCTATCTTTGATATGATAGACACAAAAATCCATTTTATTGTGGTATTTTTCTGTGGGTTTTATTTTTTATTTATTTTTATTTTTTATATTTTTGCCGTACTGGGGATTGAACCCAGGGGCATTCTACCTCCGAGCAACACCCCCAGCCCTATTTTTTATTCTTTATTTTGAAACAGGGTCTTGCTGAGTTGTGGAGGGCCTCACTAAATAGCTGAGGCTGGCCGCGAACCCGAACCCTCAGGTCTCAGCCTCCCAAGTACTGGGATTACAAGCGTGCGCCATGTCTGGCTTTCTGTGGGTTTTATTAAATGACAATTAATTGCACTATTGAGTAGCAGAAAGTACTTTAGTGTGATAGCATTTTTCCTTTCTTTAGGAATTAAAAAATTGAGATACTTTCCTTACATTGGGTGATAAGACCTAAAGTGTGTGTGATAGCCAAATGTTTCTAGTGTAAGCAAGCTAATGCTAAGAGTTTGTTAAAACAGTTGCTGTATTGCTGTCTCATGCAGGTTATATTTTAAAGTTGATTTTGTACATATTTTCCAATACTACTTAAGTACACATGCTATAGTTAATATAATTTTAATTTTGTAGAATAGAAAAACTTAGTCTTTAGTATTTTGAGATGAAATAAGTCAGATTGACAACAGGAACTTATTCAGGTCTTAAATCCTAATTTTCACAATTTTAAAGAGGCTTTGTGCTTTTGTGCCTGTTCTTTTATCCAATAAGAAAGGAGTGTGTGTGTATGCTATGCTTATTAAGATTTTTACCTTCAACCATTGAATATTAAACATTTGTTATACAGTTATATATGTTGGGGGTTTGCAGGTTTTTATTTGTACAATTGACATTTCAAGATGTGAGATATAAATCCAATCTGTCA
The DNA here is from genome assembly GCA_004027185.1 of Glis glis. Classification (NCBI taxonomy): domain Eukaryota; kingdom Metazoa; phylum Chordata; class Mammalia; order Rodentia; family Gliridae; genus Glis; species Glis glis. Next base: position 10,345 of record PVJS01008463.1, read on the forward strand.
ATGGTTTGAGGAGTATTATTTTTCAGGACTAAGGATGTATATGATTCTGTTATATTAATCACAGTATAAATTCTTTACTGAAATTAACATATTCGATAAGGACCGTAAATAGTCATGCACCACCTAACAACAAAACTTTACACCATACAGGTGTTTTGTGGGCTATCCCATCTAGGTTTGTGTAAGCACACTATGATGTCCACTTAGTGACAAAATTGCCTAACAATGCTTTTCTCGAATGTATCCCTGTGTTTAAGTAACATATGACTGTGTACTAAAATCTCAGTTAATATTTAAGTGAAACTGGAAATAATGTTTGTTAAGTATGAACATAGCACTGTGTCAAATGTTTGACTACTTTAAAATATTGGGCTCTTAATTGAAAAATTCACCAGTCTTCCAGCTTATTCATTACATTTCCATTGGTGTAACTTTTAAATTTTATCCAATTAAGTTAAAAAACGTTAATTTGGTTCCACCAAAGGGTTACTATTTTTTGCCCAAGTAATTAAAATGTGATTGCTTATACATTTAGAAAAAAAAAGCAGTAGCAGGCTTTTTGTCATTGTTTTTGCAGAAAATATTGGCATCAGTAGATGGAGCAGAGATGCAGAAAGCACATGTTCTCATGTTTTCCTTTCAACTGGCACTCAAAAACTTATGATTCAATGAAAAATAAAGATCCAAATAATTTTCCCTAAAACTCTTCATAGTGACTGCAAAATACCCCAAATATATACTTTTAGGGAAAAGGCAGAAAAAGAAATAATACATCTGAATTGATATGTATGTATTTAATCAGTATGCTATTTCTTTTCTTTTTTTTTTTTTGCGGTACCGGGGATTGAACCCAGGGGCGTTCTACCTCCGCGCTACATCCCCGGCCCTATTTTTTATCCTTTGTTTTGAAACCAGGTCTCACGAAGTTGCAGAAGCCTCACTAAGTAGCTGAGGCTGGCCGCAAACCCGGACCCTCCGGTCTCCGCCTCCCAAGTACTGGGATTACAAGCGTGCGCCACCACGCCTGGCTTATTTCTTTTCTTTTTGAACTGTGAAGGAATAAATGATACAGAAAGTTGGGGAGGTTTATACAAAAATAATTTACAGCATCAGAGTAAACTAATGAGAATTATAATTCTCATGAGGTCTGAGAAGATACAAATAAAATGAGGTAAAGCAAGCTGTGCTTAAAAATGAAATGTATTGATTATTTTGTGTATTTATTTATTTATTTATTTATTTATTTATTTATTTTTGTGGTACTGGGGATTGAACCCAGAGTCATTCTACCTCTGAACTACACCCCCAGCCCTATTTTATCTTTTATTTTGAAACAGGGTCTCACTAAGTTGCTAAGGCTGGCCACGAACCTGTGATCCTCCTGTCTCAGCCTCTCAAGTACTGGGATTACAAGTGTGCTCCACCACACCCAGCTCTTGTGGGTTTTTAAAAAGAATTGTGGGAAATACACACAATGGAATTCTACTCAGCAATAAAGAAGAACAAAATAACATCATTTGCAAGAAAATGGAAGGATCTGGAGAATATTATGTTAAGCGAGATCAGCCAATCACAAAAAAAGAAGGGACATATGTTTTCATTAATATGTACAACCTAGGGAGTAGTGGGGACACACAAGGGACTCCGGCTGATAATGGAGAACCCTCAGTGGGGCAAGGGAAGTGTTACAAGGGAAGGGGAAGGGCAAGAAAGAAGCAAATCAGTGGAATTACTATCATAAACATTGTGTACATGTGTGAATATACCAACATCATTCTCGGTTCTTCATATGGGTGGGGGGGGACACTAAGAGCTGTGTGCATGTATATTAGCATCAAATAGGTATTCATTGCGATGTGAGACTCCAATGCACCAATAAAAGCATGCTAAAAAAATAAATACAAAGAAATGTAGGCAGCTGAGCTTGGTGGTGCACGCCTATAATCCCAGTACTTGGGAGGCTGAGACAGGAGAATCACAGGTTCGTGGCTAGCCTCAGTATCTTAGTGAGACCCTGTTTCAAAATAAAAGATAAAATAAGGCTGGGGGTATAGCTCAGAGGTAGAAGGCCCCTGGGTTCAATCCCCAGTACCACAAAAATTTTTGGTTTTTTTGTGGTACTGGAAGTGGAACCCAGGGGCCTTCTACCTCTGGGCTACACCCCCAGCCCTATTTTTTTTCTTTTAATTTGGAAAGAAGGTCTCACTAAGTTGCTAAGAGCCTCACTAAGCTGAGGCTGACTTTGAACCGGTGATCCTCCCGTCTCAGCCTCCCAAGTACTGGGATTACAGGCATGCGCCACCACACCTGGCTTCAAAAAATTTTTTTTAAAAATGTAGGCCACAGTTTCTTTTTTTTGCTCTTTGAGTACTTAAAAGAGGACATTGCTGAGACCTATGATGATCAATACAGCAAGGGATGTGAGGACTCTGGGTTCTGGGACAGTGCATTATTTCTAGGTTCCTGAAATGTTTTATTCTGTCAATGTCTAATTTAATTTAGACAATGCCTGATTCATTTCCTGAACTGTGTTTATGAGCCCATGCCGTTCGTGTGACTAATATAAACAGTGGGGGTTAGTCCTTTCAAACACAGGGACTGTTTGAAAGCTGGGAGCTTTCCTGGGGTTAGAAGTGTGGGACTGGGGAGGTGATCACTTGGTATAAGGCCCGTCACACAACATTACCACTCATTGAAGAAGTCCTGATGAGACAATGTCAGTGATTCACAGGAAGTGGGGGCCACTCATATCCAATAGGAATTTTCTTTCTTTTAACTTCAAGAATATCAGTTTCTAAGTGAGGTTGGAGGTTCAGTTCAGGAGTTGAATTGCGTGGGTTTCAGTCTTGGCTCTGCTACTTACGAGAGAGCCCATCTCAAGCAGCTTCTCCTTCTCACCTGGAGGATGAGGATGATGTCAGTACCCACTTCATCAGGTTGTTTTGAGGCTCATGGGCAATAATTCAGGCCATGCTCTTAGCACAAGCACAGGCCTGGCACACGGTGGATAGCACCTTTGTCAGCTGGTATTTTTACTACCTAAGACAATTCTTCTTTGGTTTTCTTTCTTTCTTTTTTTTTTTAACCATTAGGTTCACTTAGGAGGTTTTTTCCTTCCTTCCTCTTTAAAAAATACTTTAAATTTAACACAAAGAAAATAGAATAGTGCATGGAGTGCTAACATCTAGCTTCAACATTTTGCAACTCTCTGTCATTTTTTGTTAGGTCGGTTTCCCTCCAAGCACACTTTTTTCCCTAGGTCATCTTAAAGCAAGTCCCAGACATTGTATTATTTCATTTGTACATTAAAAAAACATTTCCCTCTTTGGCATAGCTCTTGTTTGGCATCAAAGATTGCACGAGATGTAGCTTTGAACTGAACTCTCTTGGAAAGAGTCTGTAATGTGTTTCTGTTATAATGTGTGTTATTATAATGGCAGTCATCTTTTTTTTCTTTGCTGCTATAATAAAGGAAAAAAGCTGAAGACAGTTGTTGGGAGGACATAAAAGTGGTGGAATTAGTTTTCAAATAAATCCCAGTGTGTTAATTCCTAACAAAAAGAAAGTTGGAACTCAGTTGTTTAATCATGATCATGGTGTAAAGGTATTTTTATTATTTGACTTCACTCTAGGGGGAAATTAAATTACTGATGATTCTCTTATTGAAGAATCTTCTCTTTCCCTTTCCTTTCCTTCCTTCTACTGGTGCTGGGATTGAACCCAGGGGCATTCTACCTCTGAGCTACACCCCAGCCCTATTTTGTTTTTTATGTGGAAACAGGGTCTTGCTAAGTTGCTGAGAGCCTTGCTAAGTTGCTGAGGCTGGCCTCGAACTCCTGTCTCAGCCTCCCAGTTCTTTTCTTTATTGAAGACCATTTACAAAACTCTTCCAGTTGTCTTCCAGCCTTTAATTTAGAGTCAAGGGCAAATTTTCTCTACTATTACCGTTGATGCTTCTTCTCAGTACTTCCCACAGTTTTCCAACAGTGAGGGCGTCAACCATAAACTCACATCTCATCCATTTTTCAAAATCAATCTTGAAGCCCAACAGCTAGTCAATATTATTTTAAGGCAATGGCCCAGGCTTCATCAATCAAGTGTGTAGTTTGCCTTTTTTTTTTTTTTAGCATTGACCAACTTTTCTAGGGTTAATTGGTTTCTGTCATATGATGGATTGCTTTATGCCCTTTTGATTGCAAGGGAGAGATACGAACTCAAGTTGTCTTGAATAAAGTCACATCTGCGTGTAGAGGGGATAGTGGGAGTATTGTAAGGGTGAGCAGTTCTCTGCCTTTGTTGGAACCTAGCTATTCTTTGGACGGTGCTACTGGCTGACCCATTTTCCAGTGTGTCGATGCCTTTTTAGTCCCTCCCCGTTTCTCTTTCTCCTAATAGCTTCTGCCCCCCCTAACCTCAGGTGGCCATACCCCTCACAGTGCCTACTCAATGCTGTGGCCTCTTTCCCTGTCTTTTTTGCTTCAATTTTTATGGCAGCATCTCTGAATTGCTCTGCATAGTCAGGCTCCTATTTTTGTGAGAGAGAATCTGATTGTTTTTGTTCATATTTTGGGGTCAGACAAAATCACTGGTCTCTCACCAGTCTGTGGATCAACTGCCAAACAACAGGGGCTGACGAGGAGGGGTTTCGTGACAGATGTTAGTATTGAAACACCTAGTACATTCTTCAGGAAAGTTAGTTTTATTTTCACCAAACTGATATTTATGCATTATGATAAACCACATTGTCTTCTTTCTGTAGCAATTTTATACCCTCGCTTTATCAATAAGACCTCCACAATAATACAGTTTCTGTCCCCTTGTTCTGTATTGCCTTTGTACTGTCCAGAGTTCATATTCATAATTATTCTTTACTTTTTATTTTTGTGGTACTAGGGATTGAACCCAGAGGGGTTATACCTCTGAAATATATCCACAGCCCCCCCTTTTTAAAATTGGAAACAGGGTATTGATAAATTACTCTGTGCTGGCCTCAAACCTGTAATCCTCCTCTCTCAGCCTCCCAAGTACTAGGATTATAGGTGTGTGCCACCACTCCTGGCTACTTTATATATATATATATACATACATATATATATATATTTTTTTGCGGTACCGGGGATTGAACCCAGGGGCATTCTACCTCCGAGCTACACCCCCGGCCCTAGATTTTATACTTTATTTTGAAACCGGGTCTCACGAAGTTGCGGAGGGCCTCACTAAGTAGCTGAGGCTGGCTGCGAACCCGGATCCTCCGGTCTCTGCCTCCCAAGTACTGGGATTACAAGCATGCGCCACCACGCCCGGCGACTTACTTTTTAATATTTTAAAAATTATTTAAATATTGTTATTTTAACAATAAATTAAAAATAAACCTATTTAAACATGTAGCATACACACAGATACCTGCATAAATCATAAGTGTGTCACTTGATGAATTTTCTCAAAGTATGAATAGATTTTTTGTGATCAGCACCCAAAACAAGCAATTGACACAGTCAGTCCTCCAGAAACTAGCCTCATCTCAGTTCTTCGTTATTACCCCCACCATAGAGAGCCATGATCCATCCTCGTACCACCACCGATTGCTTTTGCCTGTGTTTGAACTTTGCATACATGGACCCACGCGTCAGGTGTCCTGTGTCAGGCCTCTTTCCCTCAACAAGATTCATCCATGTTGTTGGATATTTCTGTTTATTCCTTTTCATTTCTTTATCTTATTTTACTAGATAAGTATATAAGAATTTTTTTGGCCATTCTATTGTTGACAGATATTTGAGTTGTTTCTAGTTTGGAGTTATTCTGAATAATACTATGAAAATTCGTTTACAGGTCTTTTAGAGCAAATATCTGTATGCATTTGTGTTGGGTATGCATACTAAGGAATGAAAATGTTGGTTTAAAGGGTATATTTAATTTTAAAGGGTATTCGATTTTCCTGCTAAACAGTTTTCTAAAATAGTTATATCAATTGATGTTCCTACCAACAGCACATAAGAATTCCAGTTGCTCTACATCTTGCCATCTTTGGTATCATCAGTCTGTTTAGTTGTAAGCATTTTAATAGGTGTGTAGTAGTAGCTCATTTTTGTTTTCTTTCCCTAATAACCAATGAGGCTGAACACCTTTTTGAGTACTTATTAACCATTTGATTATTTTCTATCTTAAAGTGAGTGTTCAACTTTTACCCTCTTTTATTGAGTTAATTTGTAGGTGTTATAAATTGTGAAATTAAAGTATGAACTGCCATTTTTGTACATCAAAAATGGCTGAATATCAGAATTTCATATTGTGTGTTCTCTAATATATAAAGGTATGAACCTTTTGTCAGTTACATGTATTGAAAGTATTTTCTCCTACTGTGTCTTGCCTTTCTACTCTTGTAATGGCGTTTTTCTTGTTGCTGTTTTGTGGTGCTGGGGTCGAACTCAGGGCCTCACACATCCTAGGCAAGTACTCTTCCACTGAGCTGCATCCCTCTAGCCCTTGATGTACAGAAGTTTAAACTTTAATGCAGTACCAGCTATGTATGTTTTCTTTGTGGTGTTTGCTGATGAAATGAATGGGTATGCGGACACTATCTAGAGTTACCTTGTGTGGAAGAAGCAGGAGTTGGGGTCTCAGTTGCTGCTCTGATAGATCCAGCTGTGGTCAAAGCCATCAGTTAGGTCCCAGAAGACCAACATTAAATTAAATAGAATGTGCTTACAGCAGTTTGAGATTGCCACACCAGGAAGTTTTCCTTTTGGAGGAAGTCTCTAAGGGTAATTCTAAAAGAGAAAAAAGAAACAAGTTCCTCTTCCCCCATCCTCCTGAGGTCTAAGGAGTTCCTTCCCCAGGGCCTGGGCTATTGTTCTTCCTTCACCTCCACAGACTCTGGCTGTTCATCCCACAAGCTCTCACTCCACCTTTTTTTTCCCCCAGTCATCCCTACTCACACCTAAACCTTTCATCTGGAGGGGTCTGGGGCAAGAGAGACAAGGACACTTTATAAAACTTAACCAGAATTGAGTGTAAATCCCAGAAGCCCCCTTTCAGTTGTTGCCACCTGGAGGGTGTGCCAACTGGACTGGCCTGAGGTGCTGTTAGGGAGAGAAAATGCACCATGTCCAACAGAGTTCCAGGCAGAACACTTAATTCTCAAAATAGTCCTATAAAATACCCCACAATCACCCAGCCATACCATTCCTTGGTATCTTTCCAAAAGAATTAAAATTAAAATACTATAGAGATGCATGCATACCCATGTTTATAGCAACACAATTCACAATAGCTAAATTATGGAACCAATCTAGATGTCCATCAACAGACGACTGGGTAATGAAAATGTGGTACATACACACAATGGAATTTTAATCAGCCATGAAGAAGAACAAATTTTTGTCATTCATAGGAAAATGGATGAAACTAGGGAATATTATGCTAAGTGAGATCAGCTGGTCTCAGAAAATCGAGGATCGCATGTTTTCTCTCCCATGTGGAAGCTAGAATGAAAATAGGAATCAAAAGCAACTTCAGTCAAATGAGGAGAGAGACCAGTAGAATAGTGGCAGGGGGTTGGGGAGGGAAATAGGGAAGGGAAAAATGAGAATTGAGGAAGGGAACAGTTCAGATAAGTTTATGTCAACACATGAAGGTATCACTGCCAATCTCACTAACTTGTATGGGGAGGGGAAGGGGAAGCAAGGTGGGACGTGGAGGGAAACACACCAAGTGCTGTGTGCATGTATGTTTGTATCGCTTTGAATCTCACTGTGATGTATTACAGGGCATCAATAAAAGTATAAAAATAAAAAACCCCCACAACCATCTTATAATCATTCCTCCCATCCCCTTTGTCTTGATTATTATGCAGAAAGTGACCAAGATCTTAGTGATGATGCCTTTCTTAGCTGAATTCAATGATCAAACTGCCTTTCTAAAGCATATGGGCTAGGAGATGAGGGAGAAAGAGTAGGGAAACCAGTCTATTATTGAGGACACAGATTAGTTTCAAGGACAATGGTATAGCTGAAAACAGCTGGACCAGCACCCTGACAATACATCAACAGTGGCCAGCCAGCACTGAGAGTCTGAGAGGGGGCTCTGAAAGTCTGATGTAGCTAATCTTCTAGGGGCAGGAGGGGTGATGCTACTTGCAGTGCGGCCTCTCCCACTGTGAGACAAATGGGTCACCTTTTGGCAGGTGTCCCAAGTCAGCCATACAGTGGTGGCCTCTGCATCAGAAAGAGTCAGACTTGATCAGCAGCTTGATTTCAGTGGACCCCGTCAAAGAACCAGTTCTTACCAGGAGCAGCTGCATACATGTTCCAGGCAGTTCAGTTAGCAGCCAGTTAACTGGTTTCTAGGTTTGTGTTCCTAAGTCTGCACTTGTCCACACAGAAGACCAGACAGCTATGGCACTGGCAACAGCCCTGAAGTCTGAATTCTGTCCCCTGAACAGAGTGACAGCACCTGCTCTTGCTTCTGTGTAGATGACGCTGAGGCTGAAGAGCGACCAGCAAACACCACTGGTCTCAGCTTAGCTGAACCATCAGGGAACCAGGAGCAGGGATTTAGGAAGTCAGTCGAGCCTCATTGAGCCAGAGGCTTTGCTTCAGGGAGCAGTGGAGATAAAGTTTCACCCAGAGGGACCCTTGCTATTTCTTTTTGAGAGATAGGATCTCACTAAGTTGCCCAGGCTGGCCTCAAATTTGGGATTTTCCTGCCTCTGTCTCCCAAGTAGCTGGGATTAAAGGCATGTGACACCACACCCAACTTGCTACTTTTTATAATTATTTTTATTAATTATTAAGCTGAGATGCTACTGGCCAACATAGTTACCATTTTCATTTGACAAGCAAGATATGGCCTCCCACCTATCATAGATCTTTTTTTCATAGGACAACCCAGGGGTGTTCTACGTCTGAGCTACACCCCCAGACCTATTTTATTTTTCATTTTGAAACAGAATCTCACTAAGTTGCTGAGGGTCTCACTAAATTTCTGAGTCTGTCCTGGAACTTGTGATTCTCTTGTTTCAGCCTCCCAAATACTGGGATTACAGGTATGTGCCACCACTCCCGACTTCTCACCTTTGTAGCATTTGAGTCTAACTTGATCCATCATAAAATAGGAATTTCAGGTCAGAGAGTCACAAGGTCTGTATGAGTCAGTTTTGACAAGGGCTCAGCAGCAAGCTAATAGTTGCCTGTGTGCCTTGTAATTTTGATTGAATGCTGGACATTGTATATGAGAAACAGAAGTAACTGGAGGTCCTGGATGGTGTTGTTTTCCTTCAGAGATTTCCTTTTCCTTCCTTGCGGGTACCATTGTGGGGTCTATTGCATTCACCCATTCTGGACTGAGCTGCTCACTGAGAGTTTTAGGCTTTGTGAGAACTTGTCAACAGCCCATTTGTTCCAGTTTCTAAAGTATCGTCTTTACAGCATCCTATCCGAAATTCTAAGATGTTTACACAACTCTTCCTCCTTAGTCTGCTCAGCCTCGTAAGACTGCCAAAAACCCAGCACTGGTTCCCAGCCTTTTAGCTGCTCTCTGCTTGGCTTCTTAGCCATTTGGCTTTGTACGTCTATAAATTGGTAAATGCCTTGAGAGCAAAAACTTCCTGGATTGTCAGACTCAGTAGTTCATTCCCTTCTCTCAGGTGTCTGCTCCTTATGTCTTGCTTAATGACACTTTCAAAAAGATACTTTTTTGTATTGCTTCTGGCTTTTAAAATTGTTCTGTGTGTGTGTGTGTGTGTGTGTGTGTGTGTGTGTGTTCTTAACAAGCTACTTGGCTATTACTCCTTAGCAATGTGTTTTAATAGCGGGTCCAACAATGTGTGAAACTGCAGAGCAGTGGAGAAATTATCTTTCTTTTTTCTCTCCCCTGGAAACTTACCTGTTAATTACTTTTATTTCAATAATGACAAACTACTAAGTTTATAATGAGTCCTTATTTTATCAATTTATCAATTTAATTGTGAACATCTTTGAACACTGTATTTTGGAACAAAACAAAACAAATATATTATTTTGTAGTCATAATATTATTTTTATAGACACTTACCTTTATATTACTCGTATGTGTGTGTGTGTGTTCTTTCTTTTTTTGTGTGTGTGGTACCAGGGGCCGAACCCAGGGACATTCTACCTCTGAACTACACTACCAGCCCTTTAAATTTTTTTTTTTTTAAACAGGGCCTTTCTAAGTTACCATGCTAACCTTGAATATGTAGTCCTCCTGTCTCAGCTTCCCCAATACTGGGATTATAAGCATGTGCCACCACACCTGGCTTCTTCTTCTTTGCTATCTATCTATCTATCTATCTACCATCTATCTATCTACCTATCTATCATTTATTTCAGTTGATGAATATTTAATTTAAAGTAATTATCTTTCTGTAGGTATAAGTCAGCTCTTCTTAGTAAATGAAAATACAATTAGATAACTTCATTTAGGACACTAACTTGTTAGCTTTTAGAACATTGTTTTGAATTAAACTATTGTAAGAGTCACTGTTAATTTAATGCTAATTTGTGTTATCACCCAGCCAAGCACTTTACAAATATTATCTCATTTAATCTTCACAACCTTGAGATGACTCTGTCCTGTTTATTTTGCAGATAAAGATACTGAGCAGAGTGGGTTAGTAATTCATCCAGGAGAAACCTTTATTAAATGGCAAACCTGGTTAAATAGAACCAAGTTTAGTAAACTAGCATTTGTTGATCTTGGTCTTTAGCTAGAAGCTAGAAATATATGACCAGGAAGGAAACATTTTTGTGTTCATTCTTAATCTTCTTTGTCTGAATGTGGCACATTTGCAGTTTGAGTGAAAAATTTCTCAGTTTAATTTGGCCACCTTCATAAAGACTATAAGGCAAATTACTGTTTCTACCCCAGATCCATAAAATCATGTCAATAAAGCAAATCTATGGGCCCATATTTATATTTAGGGAGCTTTAGAGCTAGTTTACAAACCTCTGTGATTTCTGTGCTGGGCTCTGTGCCAAGGGCCTAAAAGCTAGGACTGGAGGGAGTGGTGTGCTGGGAACAGGTCTGTGTCTCCCTCCCTCCCTCCCTTCTTCCCTTTCTCCCTTCTTCTCATTCTTTCTTTCTTGCTGAGAATCAAACCCAGGGCCTCACCCACGCCAGGCAAGCACTCTTCCATTGAGCTATATACCCCCAGCCTGCACCCACTGTCTTCTGCCTGTTTTTCTTGTCTTGAAGCTCAGGCTTTCTTGTTGGTGTCTGTCCAGCACCATAAGATGCCCGGTACAGAGGATGCGGAAGACACAATCTTCTGCCATGTCAGACTTTGCCTGTGCTACACAGCTCTTGACTGAGCAGAACATTTCTTACACTTTAATGTTAGTCTATGTCCTCTGTGCTTTGATTTATGCCACCCCTCTCTGGCTACTAGGGCTGTAACTAGATTTCAGTCTCCTAGGCCCAGAGCACTGAAGGCTGCTATCTGAAACATTGGGCAATGAAGAATCATACTTGGGACCTGGGCCATCAGTGGACATGTGGTCACATGGGAAGGGGCGTGCATATGTACAATCTTTCTGATCTGGGCCAAAGGATCCTCTTGTTTTATTGGTAAGCTTCATCTGGACTCATGCGGTCAAATGGTTGACGAGCAGCATCCTATGGTTGTGGAGCCCCAGCTGCAGTTCCCTCCAATAAACAATGTTACTTAAGTCCATTTTCAGCATGGCAGTTTGGGCTGAGACCATACCCCTTCCTGCTCAGTTGTCCTGTCCTATGTCTTAACAGCACTGAAGAAGCACTAACATTCCATCTAGTTGAATGGTACAGTACAAAATGCCCAGTACACTGAAGCCAAGTTCCCAAGTTCACGCTCTTGTTCTCGACCCACCTTTAACAAGCTGTGGCTCCTCAAGCTTAGCCATTTCTTCAGCTACAAAATGGGCACGTAATGCCTAGCTGGGCGCAGTTGTGCACACCTGTAATCCTAGTACTTGGGATGCTGAGACAGGAGGATCGCAGGTTCAAAGACAGCCTCAGCAATGTAGGGAGACCCTCAGGAACCTAGAGAGACCTTGTTTCAAATAAAAAAAATAAAAAAGGGTTGGTGGTGTAGCCCAGAGGTAGAATGCTCCTGGGTTCAAGGTTCAATCCCCAGCAAATCCCCCCCAACACACAAAAGTAGGAATATTAAATTAAGATAATCTGTGTGAAAAGTGCTTTCAAAAGCTGTAAAATGTTATAAAAAATTTAAAAACCCTTCACAATTGCATTTTTTTTTCATTTAAGGGAGAGCAATTTAAACAGGAAACCAGTTGAAAGTTTGGTTACTACACGTGTTTGTTCTATTCATTTCACAGTCCACCTTGAGAACCAGATAACTTATGTACCTACTTTGTAGGCATCTTTATGAATCCAAAGTTTTTAAGTTTTCTGGAGAATATTTAGTAGATGGTAAATTCCTTAAGAAATGATTGAAGATTACTTTTACTAATTGCAGAAAAATATTAACGGGTTAAAGGGAAGATCCGCAAAGCATTTTTTCTTTGTCATGTAAATTCTTTCTGGTATGTAGACCCTTATGTAATGCTACTAAGTATATTAATGTAAGAATACTAAGTAATTTTTTCAGGGGAAAATGTGACTAAATTGATATTTTTGATTTAAAAGTGCATTTTTTTTTTTTTACTGAGAATGTCTAAAGTATATACTAAAAGGGAAAACCATGTAAGTCCATGGCTTACACATTTTTTTCCTTTTGTATAGAGTCCCATCTTAACAGAACATTTTTTAAAAGCAAAATTTCATTTATGAATGCCATATTTATTGTGTATAATTTGAAAGTCACAGAGAACTATAAAATAAGAACATTAAAATCTCCTAAAATCCTCCCTCCTCAGAAAAACTCTATATTGAATTGTTAGATAATTTCATTCCTTTGTTTTTTTCTATGTATGTGTGTAATAATTTGTAAAGGAATCATAATTGCAATTACATTGTATACAGAGTTTGGATCCTGATTTTTTACTGAATGTTATATTGTGAGCATTTTTACTTTTTACTTTCCAGTAAATATTCCTTGGAAACATTATTTGTAATTGCACTGCAGCATTCTTTCTATCCCAAAGACATAGAAGCATTCCCCTCCTGTTGGATGTTTAGGTTATTTTAATCCCCTAATGCTTCGTTTTGCTATTACATGCAATGCTGCAGTGAGCGTCAGGATGGCGTGTGAGAGTAAAGGGCAGGGTAGGTGGGGCCATGCAGACAAATGAACAAACAGAAATGTGACAAGTGAGTTTCCTTTTTATGTTACTTATTCATTTATTTGTTTGTGGTGCTGGGGATGGAACCCAGTGCCTTGTGCATGTTAAGCATGCATCTACCACTGAGCTACAGCCTCAGCCCAAGTGTCTTCTTTTTAATCACAGTGATAAGGGTAGTTTCCCCCAACTTCTCTACCTTAATTAAAAAACATTTTCTTTAATAAACATTCTACTTGAATTTCAAGGTAGCTTTGTAACTGGTTGAAAACCCAACCCAAAACATACATTTCTGGAATGAGAGTACTATCTCCTCTGTGAATTGACATACAAAAATAAATATGGCCAAATATGGTAGTCTAATTTCTGGAAATAAAACTAGGTTATGAATTTTTTTTTGCAGAAGTAACTCTTCTTAAAGGGTAATTCTCGTTATGATTAGTTAAGGAACGTGTGACTATTATCAATGATCTCTATTTGTATGCACAAAGTAGATATGCTAAAATTAGCTAAGAATACTTGTGTTTTAATATTTTACTGAATATTATTTTTGACATTAGATTGTTTTTAATCATTGTGTACAGTTGATTGATACTGTAATTCTTTTCCTAAAAACTTTTACCAGCTTTTAAAAAATATTCTTTTATTGGTGCATTGTAACTGTACATCATAATGAGGTTCAGCGTGAAAGGAACATATATGCACACAACACTTGTATGTTCCTCTCCGGATCCCATCCCACTCTCTCCTCTTCCCCGTATATGTTATTGAGATGTTACATGTTAATGATTTTGTATATGTGCATAGCTTTATTTGAACTGTTTCCTTCATCAAGTCTCTTCCCTTGCTCATCTCCCATCGCTAGACTCCCTTCATTGCAAAATGTCTTATTTATTCATTTCTCTTGCAATAAAGTTAATATTTCTATAAAATTTCAAATAAGCTGGGCATGGTGGCACACACCTGTAATCCCAGTACTTGGGAGACTGAGACAGGAGGATTGTAGGTTCGAGGCCAGCCTCAGTAAGTAGTGAGGCTCTCATCAATCTAGTGAGACCCTGTTTCAAAATAAAAATTAAAAAACAGGGCTGGGGCAGCAGCTCAGAGGTAGAATGCTCCTGGATTCAATCCCCAGTACCACAAAAATAAATAAATAAATAGATAAACCTTCAAATATGACTATTGGCCAGTATGGAACCTATCCTTCCAGAAATTGTGTGTATGTGTGTGTGTGTGTGTGTGTGTGTGTGTGTGTGTGTACATACATACATTTATATATATATATATATATATAAATTTATTTATTTTAATGTTAAAGGATAATACCATGCATACTTCTCTATAATTTATTTCATTGTCATTTGAATTATAAGTAATAATGAATTCTATGGGGACAATAAAATATTTTACATTATAGAATTTTTACAATAGCATTTTAGAAACAAAGAAACGTGGCGGCTCCAGACAAGACATACTTGGCATTTATTTGTGCTTTTAAAGGCCCTGGCTGCATGTGTGTTTGGAAGGGCATACAGGTATAAGGATGTCTACATTACATCATATGCTATAAGCTTTGGCCTTTTGATAATTAAATCTACTATCATGACCACGTGAGCAAGGAAAGTTCAGTGCTTGGCCTTTGAGGTGCTTCCTCTGGGAACCTACTTGGAAGGATGGCAGATGTAGGTACCAGACTACCTTTACTTTGGTTGACTTTCATCTCTTTCTGTAGCTCCTCTGGGCACGAGAGTGTTGGTTGCTCACTAAAATTCTAAACTCTTACTAAAATGCTGATTGTTTATACAGTTGCAACATCATTTACTCATTCAGCAATGGGTTTTCATCATTTCATATTCTTCCATTGTGGTAAATTTGACAGTTTGGTTATTTTAGTTAGCCTATATTTAAATTTCATTATGCTACCTTTGTGATTTTAACAAAACAAAACAATCAAACTGTTCTGGGCCAGGCGACTCATTCTTTCCTACCTCTAATGTTGGTAACAGCTGTCTTGCCTCCTCGGCCTTGTTGTTATCCTCTCCACCTAGAACAGTGGATTCTGGGGGCCCCACCAGTCCTGTCCCATCATGGCTTTCCATATGGCTTGGGAAAATGAAGATAATTTTCGCCACAGACAGAACTCTTGAAAGAATACCACTGAACTTCCTATGCCCCCTCCCATACCTCTACTTTAAAGCTTACACCCCACTATGAAATTGAATAAATGAGCTTTCTAAAGATGTTTGAACAAAACTTTTTATTTGAACATTATTTTGGGGTCTTGGAAGTAAACCTTATTTGGAGCATCTTTGTCATTTTGAGTAAGGGAGGATGGCCGAGTGGCTTTTTGCCTGGCAGCCTTGTTGCTTAGAGAAGTGGAGTTTCCCCAGAGCCCACCCACCATACCCTCTGCCCGGTCACAGTTAAATCAAGGCAAGGGGTTTCCAGATACTATGTAATCTCTTTTCCACATTTGTCTAAAAGTCACTTAAAGCTTTGGAGCTGTGTATATATTGATCTTGTTATTGTAGTCCCAATAAACCAATACTAGTTACACAGTCACTATTAAGAAGTGAAAACCTTCCATTATAGATTTTATTATAACTTTTGTTGTTGTTGTTATTGTTAATCCTATTTGGCTTTTCGTTGCTTAACTGGTACCACAGCTTGGGTTCCAAGTTTTCCAGGACAGTGTTGGTTTAAAATATTCTATCTCTACAATTTCATAAATGCTTTGGAGTTTTCTTTTTTTCTTTTGTGGTACCAGGGATTGAACCCAGGGGCATTCTACCTCAAAGCTATACCCCCGGCCCTATTTTTTATCCTTTGTTTTGAAACCAGGTCTCACGAAGCTGCGGAGGCCTCACTAAGTAGCTGAGGCTGGCCGCCAACCTGGATCCTCCGGTCTCCGCTTCCCAAGTACTGGGATTACAAGTGTGAGCCACCACGCCTGGCTGCTTTGGAGTTTTCTGACCATGGTGTCATGACTTGCTTCGGAAATTCCATGCCTATACTTCCTGATACTTTAAAAGTATTTACAAATCCATGGTTAGGATCTTAAATGGTGGGCATGTAGTTGAGTGGTAAAGTGCTTGCCTCGCATGTGCGAGGCCCTGGGTTCAGTCCCCAGTACTGAAGAAAACAAATAACAACAACAAAAAAGAGTCAAAGATCCTAAGTGGTGTTCTCAGCAGTCAAAGTAGTACCATGGAGATGCAAAGAGGCTTTCTTACATCAAGGGATGTCGTTTGTTGTTGCTGAGGTCTGTGAGTGTGTGTGTGTGTGTGTGTGTGTGTGTGTGTGTGTGTGTAGCAGTACTTCAATAACTAGCATCCTCTTTAGAGGTATTCTATGCGTTTCCTTTCTCAGACTACAAAGTACTCCTTAAAAGCAAAGCATCTAGTTTCAATGGGAAAATTACAGTGTATTAATTTTGCCTTTAAAGAAAAATTATGTAAAGAATAGAGTGTGTTATAAAAGGGAATAGAATTTTGACCACGGATTGATTCACGAGCAGTGGAACACTACAGTGATACGGCTCGTACCCTAGAGTGACAGGGATGGGTGTTACTGGGGCTTTTCTGCTCACGAAGGTCTGAACCTGTGTTTCGCCTCTGCTGACTTTCAGGAGGCCTGAATGCACTCACAAGACAGATCGCCCGTCAGAGGCCAGGCACTCCATTCTCTCAGGTGCTCACCAAGCAGGTGTGAGCCTCTGCTGAGGCCTATGGATGGGATTGAAGGCCTCATCTCTGCTGTCCTGAAGGCCCGTGTCTAAGGGGGAGATGAGATGGAGTATGTGAAGATGTTCTCTAATGCTTTGGGAGAGTTAGTAATGGCTACCCACAACCTCTCTGACTTTGTGGTCAGGGAGAGTTTCAGGAATCCCTGAGGTCATCCTTGACAAAGGAGCCAAATTTAACTTGTAGGCAGAAGGAAGAACTAGGCTTACTTTGTTTTAAGTGGGTTAATTTAGATTCAAGTTGTGGAAAATAACATTTGGACAAGTCCAGAGGTGGGCAGGGCCGACTGTGTGGCTGTGGGCAGGGGTTGAAATAGGGACTTGGTCCTATCAATAAATTTTACTGTGGGAAATTTTTCTTGATATAAAACAAGGCTCTGTACAATTTATAATAGCTTGGAGCTGTGTCCCTCAAAGCACACTCATGTGTTATAAGAAATTCACTTTTACTTCAGAGCAACCTATTAAAATGGGCCCACTACCAAAAACGTGTGGGTAAAAGCTGGGTTACACAAAGTGAGGCAGGCTCCTCTAGGGTAGGTTTTCACAGAACCTTTACTATGCAGGTATCTTTGTTAATCTTCCCTTATTGGTAGTCTGTTCTCAAAGGAGGGTCTGCCTTCCAGGGAAAGGTGATGGGCTGGCACCAGGAGTGGCAGACACCACCTGGGACATCCCCCAAGATGCCCCTCTGCTCCCAGCACCTGTCTGTCAGGCCAGTGGCCACACCTTGCTGCTGCTCATGGGCTGCTTTAGTCACCACCGAGACACTGGGGTCTCTGCTATGGCAACAGCAGGGTGCTGAATGGCACAATCTCCATCTGGGACAACAGTTGCCCAGTCCCCTCCCTTATAGCCACCTGCACAGGTTGCAAAGAGCTGGGTTCAATGACTTGGGCTCTCAGGAGAAGAGACAGGGGCTCGCTGGGACCCAGGTGACACTCACAGCAGTGGTCCTGCCTGCACTCCGGCCAGTCACTCTTCATCCTGAGAGCGACTCCATCTGGGGGAAAGCTGCCCCCCACCCTGGCCCTACATGATATCCTTGAGTTTGCTTTTGGGCCTGAAATATTTGCTCTCTGGCTTTTTTAGCCTTTTTTGTCACTGGGATGAAAATACCTGACACAAGCAGACAAGCAGGACTTAGAGGAGGAAGGGTTTATTGGTTCACAGTTTCAGAAGTTTAGATGGCTGGCTACAAGGCAGAAACCACAGCAGCAGAGAAAGAGAGAGAGAGAGAGAGAGAGAGAGAGAGAGAAAGAGAGAAACTAGGGACATAGAAAGCCCCCAAGACCACCCCCATGACCCACCTTCTCCAGCCAGGCCCCATCTCTAAACCTTGCTGCTTTGCGTACATGAGCCTTTGGGGACATTCCGAACCAAACCGTTAACACTGGCCCCATACAGAAAAAGTTGCCAGCCCCCGCTCAGCACCCACCTTGTCCATTATAGTTGCCAGACGGGGCTTTGAGCACTTAAAATGTGTTTAGTTCAAAATGAGATGGACTGTGTTTATACTTAAACATCCTGGAATTTGGAGTTTTGGTACCAAAAAAAAAAAAAACCAAAACCAAAACACATAATAATATAAAAGATCTCAATTTTTAATTTGATTAATTAAAAATTTAATTTAATTTGATTTTATGTTGAAAGGATAGTATGGATACACTGGGTAAAATAAGATGCAATATGAACGTTAGTTTCACTTGTTCTCTCTTTACTTTTTTTCACGTGGCCACTAGCAAATTTAAAATTATATATATGGTTTGCAATTGGGTGCCCTTCCTTCCCTCCCTCCCTCCCTCCCTCCCTTCCTTCTTTTCTTCCTTTTTTTCTTTCTATTGAACCCAAAGACCCCAGCCCCTTTTATTTTTTATTTTGAAACGGGTCTCACTAAATTGCTGAGGTTGGCCTGGAACCTGCGATCCTCCTGCCTCAGACATATTAAATTTCTGTTGTCTAGTGTACAGCATCTAAGTTGATTGCCCACATTGCTCCTGCTTTGGGTGCTTCTTGAATAAACCTAGCTGGTTTTTCTGGAAGCACAATTTAGCAAATGAGACCAAATGCTAAGCATATTCTAGTTTGGGGTTTATATTTTGTTGACAGCTAAGCTATAATTTAATAGATGTAAACTCGTATCTTTAGATAAACATACATAATTTCTTTTATGTTTTCAAATACAGATGTATTTATTATCTGTTTTATTTACTTTTAATTTTTTGTTGCTGTGGATTGAACCCACAGGCTCCCACAGGCTAGGCATGTACTCCTCTAGCCCCTGAGCTTTGCCTCCAGCCTCATCTATTTTATTTTAAATCATGCTTTCCTCTATTATTCTTTATTATCCATGTTTTAAATAACCTATGAGCTATATATTTCCTGTAATGGAAAAATCATGACCTTATCATGTCTAGTATCATGGTCTAGCAACTCTACTTCCAGGATGAGTGTACATAGAGGTGTGTATAAGTATACTCATTATAGCATTGTCATTAATAATCAAACATTTGATACAACCTCAATGCCTGCTATAGTTTGGATCTTGTATATCCCCCAAAGGCCCAGGTGTGATGCTATTGAGAAGTGGTGGAGCATTTAAGAGATGAGGACTAGTGGGAGAAAGTTGGGGTGCCCTTGAAGGGGATTGTGGGACCCTGGTCTCTTCCTCTTCTCATTTCTGCTCCTCAGCTTGTGATGTAAGCAGATTTGCTCTACCATGTACTGTTCTCCATTGCCATCCAGCGCCCCCACCAAACACCTAAAAGCAATGGGTCCACCCTATCATGGACTGGAGCCTCTGAAACCAGAATAAACCTTTTCTCTTTATAAGTTAACTGTATCAGGCATTTCTTACAGTAATAGAAAAGTGGACTAACATAATGCCCAACTATAAAAATCAGTTACTTAAAATATAGAATATTTACCTGGTTCTCTTGACAATATAAATGATAGCAAAGGGTTATTAATGAACATTGATGGATGCTCTTTAGTAATTAATCCATTAATGGATTACCAGTATTTTAAGGAGAAATGCAAGAATTTATACCTTTAAAAAAATCTGAAAGAAATAGGATCTAACCATTCACACGATTCTCTTTGGGAGATTTTGGGTTACTTTAATTTTCTTCATGGTTATTTATAATTAAGCTTCTATAATAGTTGTGTATATATTGTATAATTAATTAAAATACTTATACAATCATATATATGAAATAGCTACATGAAAAGTTCTCAATTCCAAGTGAAGATAATTTTTTGGGCATGGGAATTCATAAATATAGATTTTATTATCACATAATAAGAGATGTGGATGAAGAGTTTTTACCTCCCAGATTAGTCATATATTGTAACGAAATTGTTCTGGTAGGTAAGGAGTCATTGGTAAGGAGTAAAGAAGTTTGTAATATATAAAAGATAAAGTTCTTATTTAAAAATCTCCCCTGGGTACTCTCACTACAATTGTTATAGCCAGTGACTTTTCCACTAAAATAATTTCCTGAACTTTCAAGTGCTTCATGGCTGGTTATTTTTAAGTGATCTAGCACAGGAAGGATGTGGAGGGCGTGGAGTATGATGGGAACTTTTGCCAGTTAATGGAAAAATTGTTTGAAAGTGAACTAAGGCACCAGAAGTAGTCTGAAGAATGCTATGCATGAAGCAAAGGTCTTTATTATGGCAGGTAAGTGCAGACGTATGCTTGACTCCAGAAGGTCTTTGGATTTTTTTTTGCATTTTATTTTTTTTCATGGTGGAATTCAGTGCTAAGAATATGAGTGTTAATGGTTGAAACTTGAAAGACAAGACAATGGCTTTCATAATAGTAGTTACAGATGAGCACCAGCTAGCAAGCAGAGCTCCACAATTGGGATTTAACTTTTTTTTTTTGCGGTACCGGGGATTGAACGCAGGGGCTTTCTACCTCCGTGCTACACCCCTGGCCCTATTTTTTTATACTTTATTTTGAAACCGGGTCTCACGAAGTTGCAGAGGGCCTCACTAAGTAGAGAGAGAGAGAGAGACAGGGGGAGAGAGAGAGAGAGAGAGAGAGAGAGAGAGAGAGAGAGCTGAGGCTGGCCGCGAACCCAGATCCTCTGGTCTCCGCCTCCCACAGTACTGGGATTACAAGCGTGCACCACTGGGAATTGAACCCAGGGGCATTCTACCTCCGAGTTACATCCCAAGCCCTATTTTATTGTTGATTTTGAGACAGGGTCTCACTAAGTTACTGAAGCTGGCTTCCAACCTGCCATCCTCCTGTCTCAGCCTCCCAAGTACTGGGATTAGAGGCATGTACTATCACACCTGGTATAACAGAATATTATACAGAAGTTCATAGAATCTAACTCATATTCTATATCTGAAATGACATATTTTGGATTATTAATGTACAGCTTCAACTAAGTTGATGGGAAATGTCACTGGCAATATATATATGCATATATATACATACACACATATATACACACACACACACCTATATGTGTGTGTGTGTGTGTGTGTGTGTGTGTGTGTGTGTGTGCATATATGTGTATACATATCATTTAAAAAATTTGTAGCTGGGTGTAGTGTTCTATGCCTATAATCCTAGTACTTGGAAGGCTGAGACAGGAGGATCACAGCCTCATGACCATAGTGAGACTCTCAGCAACCTAGCAAAACCCTGATTCAAAAAATAAAAAATAGAGCTGGTCATGGTGGTGCACACTTGTAATCCTAGTACTTGGGAGGCTGAGACAGGAGGATCACAGGTTTGCAGCCAGCCTCAGCTACTTAGTGAGGCCCTTTGCAACTTAGTGAGACCCTGTTTCAAAATAAAGAATAAAAAATAGGGTTGTGGCTATAGCTTGGAGGTAGAATGCCCCTGGGTTCAATCTCTGGTACCAAAATAAATAAATAAATAAATAAATAAATAAATAAATAAATAAATAGGGCTGGTGATATAGCTTGGAGGTAGAATGCTCCTGAGTTCAATCCATGGTACCACCAGAAAAGAAGGAAAATAGTGGTGGGTCTTTCAGATTATTAAGACAATCATAGAGTTAAATGCTACTCTCTCCATCCCAGCCAAGCCACTTGCAGTTCTCCTCTGTGTACCCACCACTGCATATTCACCTCCTACTACACTGAGGTCATCATGTGGTTTTCATCCTTGTATCCTTCTGTCTTCTACTGACCTCTGACCTCCTCGACTGCCAGAGCCATGTCTTACTGTTTTCCTATCTGTATTGACCAGCACAGGACATGCAGTTAGTGCTGAGTTGATTTGTTTACTGGAAGAAAGGAGTGGAGCATTTTGGATGGTGAAATTATTAATTAGTTCCTGTATTTCAAAGGCAGCAAGTAGTCAGAATAACTCATTGCTGGATGCTCTGGGGACACAAAAAAATCCAACTTGGGGAGTTTAAGCTACATTTTGCAGAGAGAAATCAACCACAGGTGAGCCTCCCTAATCTAAAAATTCAAAATTTGAAACATTTAGAGCACTGTCATGATGCCAGAAATGGGAAGTTCCACACCATGAAGCTTCGTTTCATGCACAAGATGATTTAAAATATTGTATAGCATTACCTTCAGGCTATGTGTGCAGCATGTATATGAAACAAATAAATTTTGTGTTTAGACTTGGGTCCCCTCTGTAAAGCATCTTGTTGTGTATGTACAAAGTTTGCAAAATCTGAAAAATTCAGAAATCTGAAACACTTCTAGTCTCAAACATTTTGGACAAGGGACACTGAACTTATATTCATATCTGATAAGTCTCTCCTTTCATCTGGCTTGCCACCACTGGAATAAGACCCTCATCTCCTCAGTTCAGCTTCTATGGCCTCCTGCCTCCTGCCTCCTTTACAAGTCATCCTTCACATTCACTCCTGTCTCTCAATTCATCTGACCATAATATTTCTTGCTTAATGTCTGTTCTGGGCTCCTCACAACTGCCAGATATTCTGTCCTCTTTCTAGGACATTGGAGCCTCTCAGTGGTTTGGCTGCTTAATCCCGCTGTCCCCATATCTAGGCCCCTGTCACACCACAGAGAACCAGTTGTCATTCTTCAACAAACCATGCACTTGGCTGTTTTCTTTGCTCAAAATGCTCTCCAGCTTTCCATTTCTGCCCAAAGAGCTCCTCTTCTATAGAAGACCAGCTCTCTGACCCCTCCAGAGTTTACTACACCCTTGCAGTGGTCCCTGGGCCATGTGCTTTATCAGCTCTGTGATTTCCATTGGGCTTATGTGTCTGTCTTTGGCTTCTGGACTTTTGCCTCTTTCCATATTTGCTGAGTGCCAGCCATGGGACACACACTGTAGCAGACTTAGTTCCCACTGGATAAGAAAGTTCTCGAGGCCAGGAATCACATGCAGTTGGGCAAGGGCTTTCTAAATAAAACATACTGGTTGAGTGTAGACCTCTCCATGGTCATTTTACAATAGACAGGTAGCCTAAGTCATTTGAATGCAACACTCATAGACTCATTTTATTTTGGTTCCATGAAATGACAATTTTTGGAAATATGCTAAGTGGTGGATGATTTGTAACATTACTCAGTTACTCTTGTAGGTTTTTTAATTTGTTTGTTTTTTAGCAAATCATTGCATACTAATGGGGGCAAGGGCAGTCCAGGGAGGGAGCCCAGGGAGCTAGCTTTCAGTTAATACTCACAGCATTGCACAATAACGCTGGATCGATGGGAACAAAGTCAGAGGGAGATGAGTGTAAGATGCAGGTTCTTGGTTAGAGGAAAGCCACTGGGAATAGCTCATCACAGTTTCGTGTGACTTAAAATATTTTGTGAAAAGCATTCTATTATCCAATGGCCACCTCTACCTCTCCTGCTAGGTTTTGTCTTCTTTTTTAACCATGGTGTGAAATTCCTTTCTCCCATTACTCTGCCAATCTAAGCAGCGTTTCCTTAGAAATCTACCTTAGGGATCACCTCCACATTTCCTGTTACATCTGTCATCTTTCTCTTTGTTTCAGTTATACAATGTTAGCATCTCTACTTATATGTAGTTTTGAAATAAATGTATCTTGTGTATATATTTTTAAAGTCCTTGTAGCCAAGGACTGTATCTTATTATTTTTCTTTTAAATTACCCTGTATTCTTAGAAGCATTCTATGAAGGTTGTAAGTAAATGTCAGTATTTTACTGAATTGTCTTTGTTAAGTTGTTAAAATCTTAGTTTTTTTTATATAGTCCAGGCCCTGATGGATACATTTTGCACTGATTTAATTGCAATTGAAAGAGAAACATAAGGTCAGGCTTAAGATACTCACTTTGCTACATATTAGTAGGTGAGCCTTTTAAGTAATACCTACTTCATAGGGTTGACACATTGACAATGTTGAGAGAAAGCATTATGTAAAAGGCCTAACAATGTCTAATGCATAATAAATGTTTGATAAATATTAGCCATTACATATACTTTATACATACAAACAGAAGAAGAAAACATAACAAGATATGTAGAGTTTGTACGTACATAATTTACCCTAATGGTTGGAAATTTTACTTACTAAATTGCAGACATTATTAAGCCAAGCCTGGTGGCACATGCCTGTAATCTCAGTACCTGGGAGGCTAAGACAGGAGGATCTCAGGTTCGAAGCCAGCCTTAGCAATTTAGCAAGACCCTTAGCAAAATCCTCTTTCAAAATAAATAGTAAAATAGGGCTACAGGTGTAGCTCAGAGGTAGAATACCCCTGGGTTTAATGCCCAGTTCCATGCACACACACACAAATTGCAGACTTAAAAAAATTAAGGTGACATTAATTGTGAATAGGAAAGTTGAACATTATGACTGTTTTGATCTTGGGGTGGGGCGGGTGCTGTTCAGGGCTTCATGATACTAAGCATGCACTCTACTACTGGAGCTATACCCCCAGCCCAACTATTATTTTTTGAAGAAAGAAATCCTTTATTGTGTTGATAGCCAAAATCACATTAAGTCACTGAAAATCATATTAGGTCTGCTGTATAAAGTCTACCCTAAAGATATTATATATTTAAAGAATTAAGCAAAGGCATACTTATGGAAATGTTATTCATGCTTTTGCTCACATGGGTGCAGCCACTCTCAGTGCCGACATTCCACTGGAATGGGCGTTGCTTAAAGACTCCTCTGTGAGAAATTCTGGATAGGAGCAATCTTCATCATTGCAGCAACTAATAATGTTGTTGCAGAGTTTGGAGCTATTACTGTAGAGTGGGGAAAAATGTTTTCATAAAGTGCCATATCCTGTTAGCAAATGAGATCTGGAAGACGGAGCCAGACTGTGAGCAGGGGGGTTACTCCCTCCTGCCCCCCATGCTGAAATAAACAGTTCCATTTCCGAAGCACAGGCTTTGTTATATTCTTGGAGTGTGCAATGTATACCGTTACAGCAAACATGATACAATGTAGTTATCTTGTAGTTAACCATGCCATCAGCCAATTTATAAAATTCAATATAATCATTTCGCAGCAAAATACAATTACAGTAAGAGTTGTAATGAGATGCGAGGGATGGGCAAGCCTTCAGGGAGCCATTTCCTCACTTGTAGAATACTGTTCTTTGGATGGTTTAATGGCTTCTGGAACACCTAAGTTTTTGTACCCTCCCTTCCTCTTCTCCCCCACTTACCTCAGAGGGTGCCAGGATTGGGGGGATGGCGTTGTGCATGAAGGTTGCATACATGTTTACGAGTGGGAGCCCTGTCTCCTGGGGAAAGCAGGACCGCTTTCTACTAGCACACAGGAGCCTCACATTGCTCAGTATCTTGTCACCCAAAATAAAGACCTCTTACTAACTTGACTGCCAGTGGGATTTTTTTTTTCTTTTTCTGCTGGAGAAAAACTCCCAGAGCATCATTGTCTAAACTGCACAGAGACACGCTATAGTAACATGTACTGTATATTGGTGGCTTGATTTCCAGGTTCTGTAGGAAGTGGGTGAACCCCCACATGGCTGCAGTTTCATGGCCAAGCCAGAGCCAATTCAGGAGCCCTAAGAGTCCTCCAGCCACACTCACAGACTTGTTGCCAGTGAAAGGAGTGGGGAGGGAGCTCCAGCCAGATGCAGTCAAGACCCCTATTGCTGGACCGAAGGGGCTCTGAGGTTGGGGCTCCCCAACTGGGGGCATTTCCCTTCTTCAGCTGGCTGGCGCTAGGAGCTCTTTGTGACCCTGTTTTCTTCACATCTTCACTGACCCCATTCCTGTCACCCCACGACCCAAGTGCTGAGCTCCCAGGCACACTGGGCTCTAATTTGGTGTCGCCCCTTCATATTTCCCGTGTAGGGCTTTCCTTCCCATGGGTCAGATCTCTGGGTGGCTAGCCAGTGCCCCCTCATTCTGGTGGTTTTTAAATTTTCTCCTGTGAGAATTGCTTGGTGTGACTCTGGGAGGGAGTTCTGATTTTCTGATATCGAACATTGGAAGTGCTGACTTCTTAGTACATGAAGGTTCACAAGTGTGAGCTGCATAAGCATGGGTTTGTGATGGTGCTTTTGTGGGTCATAGGATTCTGCAAATTTGTGAGTTGTAGGAGTTTATAAATTTGTGAGTCACAGGAGTTTATAAATCAGACTAAAGCAAGAAAGTTCTTCATCTCAAGAAATGGAAAAATCTCCTTTCACCTTGCAATGAATGTCTAGAACCCCTTGGTTATTGATGTACCTCCTAATTTTATATGTTCACTTCTAGCTGAACTTGAAGTCTTTAGAGCCCTCTTGAACCCCACACAAGTCTCTGAATCACCTGGAGTCTTTTAAAATGCAGACGTGGGCCAGACCTGAGGTTCTGCTTGCCTTCCTTCCTTCCTTCCTTTTTTATATTTTTATTGGTGCATTATAGTCTCACATCATACTGTAGTTCATAGTGATAGTGACATACATGCACACAGCACTTGGTGAGCTTTCCCCAGCTCCCTCTCTACTCCCCTTTCCCCACACAGGGTACTGAGATAGACATTGGTATTCTCGCATATCTACATAATGTCAATGGAAGTGATTCCTTCATTGATCCTCCCTCTCTTCTTGCCTCCCTTCAACCACCTCCCTGGCTCCACTGGAGTTTCTCCTCCATTGTCTAAAGTTCCTCTTATATTCCAATTACTCCCTACCTTCCACATATGAGAGAAAACATATGACCCTTCACTTTCTGTGACTGGCTAATCTCACTTAACACACTGTTCCCCAGGTCTATCCATTTTCCTGCAAATGACATAATTTTCTGATAAGCTCCTGGAAGACCTTACCAGCCTTTTCTCACTTGATAGGACTTTGTTTTTACCTTTTTTTCCAGTGTTACTTCACAGCCCCACCTACACTCTCACTTTTGTTTTGTTTTGTTTTATTTTATTAATAGAATCATTTCTGGTGTGCCTGTTTGCTTTGATATCACTTAAGGTGCATATCAATGTACATTTTTAAAACCTTCTGAACTATCGAATGTGTTTCCAAGATAATACATACACCCCAAAGTAGTTGCTTTTATTTTAAAATGTCTCCTCTTTAAGCATGTTCATACTTTACAGAAATGTTTTGAGCAGTTTACACAGGTCCTTGGCCAGGGAAGGTGGATTTTAACTCACTTAGCATGATCAATATGAATTCTGGAGGCAGAATGCCCTTAAATAATAAGTAAATGCAACCATGGTGGGTGAATTCAACATGGGGCAGATTGCATAGACAAGGTAATGACTCTTTGAAAGAGATGTCCTAGGGAAAAATTTCCATTAGGATGGTCATAATGAACATGTTTTTCAACATCAATACCTGCCTTAGGTGTTTCTAACCTGTTCTTGCCCTCTTGTGCCTCTATCCCATCCTACCCTAATCTTGCACTAGAGAAGCCCGGGTGCCTCAGCTGAAATTCCTTTTTTAAAAAAAAATTAACTTTTTTATGGTACAGGGAATTGCCCTTTTTTATTTTTTGTTTTGAAACAGGAACTTGCTAGGTTGCTTTAGAGTCTTACTACATTGCTGATGCTGTCCTAGAATCTGCGATCCTCCTGTTTCAGCCTCCCAAGTACTAGGATTACAGAAGTGGGCCACCATACCTGGTTGAGATTCCTTTTAACCAGGAGAATTGCAGTTTTATACACACACACACACACACACACACACACACACACACCAACAAACATGGGGCGGGGGAGTGGAGGGAGAGAGAGAGAGGAGACCAAGACTCAGTAAAGCCTTAACCAAAGCCTTAACCATCCTTGGCAGGACACTGCCTCCTCAGATCCGAATGTTCCCTTCCTGCTGTGGCTGCAGGAGGAAGTCGTCTGCCCAGTCCCTCTTAGGGCATCAGCGGCATTCCCATCCACACACCTGCTGGGAACTGGCTTTTTTGAGGGTTTCTGCAAGTTTACCTAATGTAATCTAGTATCCATTCTACTTTTTATCCTGGTTGATAAAGTGAAAAAATAACATTCTAATGTGCAGAAGAAAATAGGAGGGAGACATGGCTAGGGTCCCACTTGTGAAAGCAGGAAGAAGTTCTCCAACAAACAGGAAGAAATTGGTTTCAGGATGACCTTCAGCATCGGTTCTAAAGGTTTTCATTCCAGTTTGGATTTTTTTATGGTTTTAGTGAAATTTAAGATATAGATTGAACTTCATGAAGAAAGATTCATGTGGGTTTTTTTTTCATTTTTTTGAAAGTTTCTTCTGAGTTACCTTCATTTCCAAAGGATGTGATGCATCCCAAAAAGATTAAAAAATAAAACAAAGTACAGGAGGAGATGGGAGGAGGGGAAAGAAGCTTGGGTATGGCAGCACATGGAACATTTTCTGAAAGATGTTTCCTTGTTAGAGGTGAACTACAAATTTGGCCGAGAGCTTCTAAGCACCTTACAACAGTGAGAAAATTCATGATGTCCAAAAGATTAGCGCAAAACCATTTTTCTTGTGCTGAGACTTGAAAGGAACACTTGGTAAAGGGCATACTGTGTGATGAACTCCGCTCTCAGAAGCATCTCCGAAATAAATATGGTAGAGTATGTTGTGGGGCGATTTTTCAAAAGGACCTGTGATAGAGCGTGGTGGCATAATGTGTATGCATAATTTAGTGAAGATCTTTTTACAAGGGCCCCAAATGATGAAGTCTAAGTAGACAGTCTCTGGCTGCCTCCAGGGATAGTTACAGAACCTGGAGGAATGGATAGACTCACCATCACACAATCTTTCATGAGCATTATTTTGCTCAGCTAAGCTATGTTTTGGAATATGTAAGTTCAGTTGCTCAAATAAAGAAATATTTTCAATTGCTTGATGGAAAATTTGTGTCTAAAACTTTCTTTAGCTGAAAATTGTCAATTTGAATTTCAGGAAATTTATATACAAAATGGATTAAATATAGTGTTGCAACATATTGCTTGGTTTTCTAATATACACAGTGAAAGGGTTTAGATATATTATCCAGCTGGGTGTGGTGGCACACACAGGTAATCCCAGTACTTGGGAGGCTGAGACAGGAGGATTACAGGTTCAAGGACAGCCTCGGCAACTTAGCAAGACCCTGTTTCAAAATGGAAAATGGGGCTGGGGGTGTAGCTCGGAGGTAGAATGCCCCTGGGTTTAATCCCCAGTACCACAAATGTATATATGATCCTTTTTGTCTCTAAAGTCCTCTGTAGTAGCCAGGATCTTGGCAAGTGGGAGCTGATGATCTCAAACTGGGTAATTGAGACTATTTGCAAAAGCAGGGCAGAACTTTGGGAACCACGGGGCACAGGGCCACTGGTGTCCCAGAGCTGACCTCAGCCTTTGTTACCTTTAGGCCTGAAGGCCAGGGGAGGGCGTGGTTATAGAAATTAGAGAGTTTGGCTTTAGGGAACTATCTATTTGACAAAAGCTATAGAGAGAGGCAACCAGTCCTGCCAAGGAGCAGAGATGGGAGGATGGCTACTTTACCTTCACCCTTTCCCCCTCCCATCTCCTGACAGTGGCTCTGGTAGGTCCAATGCAGTGAAAGCCAGAAGATTTCCATGCACCTCAGTGTGCAGGGGCACATAGCAGCGTGAAGAAGGCTGGAGAGGGTGGAGGGGCAGAGGGAGGCACCCAGCGCGTTCTCCATGTTCTGTCTCCATGTCAGCCTCATGAGAGACCTTATCTCTGCCACTTACCATGGTGACTCCAGGGCTTAACAAGCACCTGGGAGAGTTCATCATCAGGCAAGCTCTGCTGGGCAGTGAAGCGCCCCTCAGGAAGGGTAGTAAGTCAGTGCACTGATCAGACTCCAGTGCTGGAGCGATAGGCAGGAATGGCGAGCTGTCAGGTTTCTCCACATCTTTGTTGTCCTCATCCTAATGGAATTTGTAAGAGACCCATTTTCAGACTGCAGGACAGAACCAAAACCTTCACACAGTTTTATTTGCTGCTTTCATCTTTACAGTGTTGGAGGGAACACCACATTTTCTGACCGTACACCTCACAGATGAGTCATACATGGTGCTGTGGACTTTCCTCTGTGAAGAGGCGCTCTCTCAGCTGGTATTCACTCATGTGACTGCTTGAGCAAAATCAGTGGTGCCGCAAAAATACTATGATTTGAAATCAAGTGCAGGTACATACTCTCTTGAGGAAATTATAGTGGGTTCCCCCCCAGATTATCAAAAATTAGTTTATTTTTCAAAAAGTTTACTTGGGGTCTAGTTTATATACAGTAAAATGCATCCATTGAAAGTATCCATAAGCCAGGCGTGGTGGCGCACACTTGTAATCCCAGTACTTGGGAGGCCGAGACCGGAGGATCCGGGTTTGCGGCTAGCCTCAGCTACTTAGTGAGGCCTTTGCAACTTAGAGAGACTCTGTTTCCAAATAAAGAGTAAAAAATAGGGCTGGGGGTGTAGCTCGGAGGTAGAATGCCCCTGGGTTCAACCCCCAGTACCTAAAATAAAATAAAAAAGAAAGTATCCATGTTCATGAAATTGGGCCCATGTATACAATCGTGCAGTCACCACCATGATCAAAATAGGGAATATTTTTATATTCCCTAAAGTTTTATATTCCCCAAAGTTCCCCTGGGCCCTTTATGTTCAGTTCCCTCAACTCCCAGCTGTAGGCAACATCTGATTTGATTTTTGTTGCTATAATTAGAATTTCATATAAATGGAATGATATATAGCCATATATGATACATATATATATGGATGTGGTGTTTAAATTTTAGAACAGCTTTTGTCTAAATACACCTATTTGTCTTAGTATATGCATGTGGCAAAAGTGATCAGGATAGTATTAAAAGGTTTAAAATGAAAAGATGAATTTATCTCCCATGCTTTCTCATTTCTTTTTTATTTTCATTTTTTAAAAATCACTTTTAGCTGATACATAAAAATTGTACTTATTAATGGGATGCCATGTAATGTTTCAATTCACATAAACATTGCATAATGTTTAAATTATTTTAATGTATTAAATTCCTCAAACATGTCATTTCTTTCTGGTGAAAAATTTCAAAATCCTTTCTTCTAGTCTTTGAAATGTATACTACATTACTGCTATTTATAGTTCTTTCTCATTTCTAACCCCACTCTCAAAGCCAACAGCATCTAGTTGTCTCTGCCAGTAGTTCTTCTGGAGGTTTTAATGTACAAACCACTGTTTCTTGACAGTATCATGACATTGTGCAGGGAGAAGTGATGGTTTTGTCTGTGACATTACCCCTTCCACTTGCCACCTCCTTCCCCTTCCTCCCTATAGTTATTAAAGTCACTATATTTACTGCTTTCATTGCTTACCTATAGACCTTAAATGTTTATTTTGATGTTGCACCATCAATTAAACTAACACTTTGAGGAGGAAGATAATTACAATTCTTGGACTCAATAGAATATCATTTATGAAAATAACTTCATAAATTATAACATTCAGGAATGGAGATCAAGTATGGCCAGTTAAGTTACTTTTCCATTCTCTCTCTCTCTTTATATGATTTACTTTTGTTTCAGTCACACATATTGAAAAGCAATTTCAGTATAACCTGTGATGTTAAAACTTAACACGAAAATTAATTGTGTGACAAAGAAAATTTAGAAGAAACCACAGGACACTTGGAAACAGCATTATGTGTTTGTTTTACTTCTTTGATGTACACAGGTTCAGTAAAGCAAAGTCAGAGGAAATTTCTTCCTTCCAGTGAGTACATAAAAATAATTAGCCAGCAACAGAGGTTTTACAACTAAGCAATTTCTTTTTTGGCAATTAACTGAGTTAAAACATTGTCAGCTGATATTACAAAAATAGGACTTATGGAGGAATATTTATGAAAACGAGCCTACTTTCTTGGCACTTCTATAAACAAAAATTTTTTAGATGACTGTGCTTTTCCTCTGGTATGGAGTTGCAGGTGAAAACAAGATGGTTTAATAATTTTCTCCTCCTCCTCCTCTTCATCCTTCTCATCCTCTTTTGTTTCTGGTACTTGGGATTGACCCAGGGATATTCTACCTCTGAGCTACACTCCCAGCCCTTTTTTTGGTTTTTATTTTGAAACAGTGTCTCTCTAAATTACTGAGGGTCTTGTGAAGTTGCTGAGGCGGGTCTTGAACCTGTGATCCTCCTGTATCAGCCTTCCAAGTACTGGGATTACAGGTGTGCACTACCTCTCCTGGTTTAGTAATTTATCTTCTTAAGGTCTTCTTTGGAAATTGTTGGATATGACTTCATCATCTAGCATTTGACATCCATTTTGTGGGTCTCTCCATGGACTCTGCAAACTAGAATATTTTTACCAAGCAGAGGGCCTCTAATATTCTGGACAATGCTGTTGACTCCCACATGCTTGCAGACTTAAGACGAGTATAAAGATACATGTTAATCTCAGGAAATTTGTTTAATTAACTTTAACATCATCATCATCAACAACAATAGAAACAACAACAAAGTGTGATCTTAATGAGGCCCAAACAACTATTTTGCTTTCTGGGAATAAAACCCAGCACCTCACTCATACTTGGCAAAGCACTATACCCTTGGCCCCCACTTTTCTTTCTGTGTATTTATCCAGCAAGAGGTTAAAGTGGGAATTCTCTTAGACAGCAATAGCTTCACAGTTCATGTCAAGAAACTTAAGGTTGTGTTACAAATGCAACAGTTTCTGTAGTTCGCATGAAGGTGAAATCCGAAGCATAGAAGAAAATCAGCCAACATTTTACTTTAAAGTTGTCATAGTCTCTGATCTCTCTCTCCATTGACCACAGCTCCATCTTTAAAATGAGAAGGTGAGTGAAGAAGGAACCAGTGGTGAAGGGGGGCTTTGCATGACCAGAACCAGAGCACATTATGTCTGCTGAGCTATTTCTTACAGAAGTCAAAATGCCCTGGTGCTTACATCTTGGGCACACAGGGCTGCAATAACCTTCCCAAGGTGGTTACCATCGTCCCAGATTCATAACTACCAGTAACATTTGCAAATTTCTATTTCTTGCTTCCTCCTTTCTCAATGATACCTGTTGGTTCTCTACTTTCTGCCTTCCTCCTCTTCTTTTCCCTTCCCCTTCATTGTGAAATTTTTATGATTCATGCCATACATTCTGAAATTTAAGTGGCCATCTGTGCTTTATATACTGAAAAATAGGTTTCATTGCAGCTTACAGGGGTATATTCTGATTAGATGTCTTTCTCCATGGTTCCAATGTCACAACTTCCTGTCTTTAAGAAGTTTAAATAAATTCTTTTGCCAGCATGCTTACCACATTGTGCTACATTTTTTTTTTTTTTTTTTTGCGGTACCGGGGATTGAACCCAGGGGCATTTTACCTCCGAGCTACACCCCCGGTCCTATTTTTAATACTTTATTTTGAAACCGGGTCTCATGAAGTTGCGGAGGGCCTCACTAAGTAGCTGAGGCTGGCCGTGAACCTGGATCCTCCGGTCTCCGCCTCCCAAGTACTGGGATTACAAGCGTGCGCCACCACACCTGGCCACATTGTACTACATTTTAATGGTTTTCATATTTGCACTGTAATTTTCTTTTGCATTTTCCCCTCCCTGGAGTACCTTATTGCCCCCCCCACTTGACAGGCACATACAATTCCGTCTGCTGTACCCTTCTGCACACACTCTCTACACTTCTTTACCCTGTTCTCTCCCTCTGTGGGTTGCATTCCTAGGCTATCTTGCCTGATTGCTTCTGGGTGGGATCAGCTAATAAGCAGCCCAATAGGAGATGAGTAGGAGGGGAGAGAATGAGGTCAGTGTTCATTCTGCTTGATGTTGCTTCTGCCTGGCTCGGGACTCCTACAGAAGGCCACTTTTCTTCTCAAGGTAGCATTTTTTTTTTTTTTTAGGGCAGCTGGCCTTTTTGATTTGGGTAAATCCTCTCCTTGGTTCCTTGGGCTTGGAGAGGGATGTAACAGCTCCACTGTTGCTATTCCCCAGTTACAGCGCTATCTTCTTTCCTCTTACTTCTGTAGACAACCCTTGTTTAACCTAACCTGAGGTGCCACTGGCTTCCTGTTGGGGTCTGGACTGATGCAGTGGGGTTTGAGGAGGGGTCAAGATTTACCCAAATGTTGAGGCTTGTTCATGCATTCCTATTTAAGATGAAAGAACCAAGAAGGCTGACTGGGCTCCCTGTGTGCATGGCTGGGATGATCTTTGCTTTAGAGTGATCATGTAGGGAGAGCTCTACCATATACCGCACACCATTCCCATGGCCCTCCCTCAAGGCCAAACTGGTCATGACTTTCTGGGGGCACCTGTATATATCCACATTAGATGCTTCTGTTCTCCTCAGTTCAATTTCTTTAAAGAAAAGCCTTCTATGTTTGAATTATTTATTCATCGATTTTATTTTTGAGCTTGCCAGTAACTTGCTGAGCTCTGTGGTTTGGGGTGGAGAAAGCAGAGGGGATTTGTTTTATAACAAACTAACCAACCCCCATCCTCCTAATTCTTAGCATAAAATAACCATCATTTCATTATGTTCACAGATTTGGTGAGCCAGGAATCCACAGGGCACCATGGGGATGGTTCTTCTCTGTGTCCTGATGTCTGGGGCCTCTGCTGGGATGGCTTGGGTGGGAGCAGCTGGACTCTGGGGTAGCAGCAGGTAGAGCCAGAGGATCCATTTCCAAGATAGCTTCTTTTTTTGTGTGTGGTACTGGGGATTGAACCCAGGGGCATTCTACCTCCAAGCTACAACTCCAGCCCTATTTTTTATTCTTTATTTTGAAACAGTCTCAATAAGTTGCTGAGGCTGGCCACAAATCTGTGATCCTCCTGTCTCAGCCTCCCAAGTACATTACAAGCATTGCACCACCACGCTCGGCTCCAAGATAGCTTCTTGATCAGCTGGACCAGGTGGCTGAAGGAAGGACTTGCTTTTGAAGCCCTGAGCTGCCATGTAAGAAATCTACCTACCCTGTAGATGTCATGCTGGAGAGACATATGTTCGTGTCTTGCTTGGAAGTCCCAGCTGAGCCATGACCTCAGTTTATATTCTGTTTTCCCTTTTGGAAAAGGCACACTCTAGCTCTTATTTTAAATAACTTATTTAAAAAATAATGTTTAGTAAATAAGGCTCTCATACTACATTATTAGTGATGGTTTAGAAGTGCCAAGGGCATATCTGACCTTACCCGATGCTGCTGTTTGTCAAAGCATGAAGACAGCTTTGATGGTGTTATGGTTTGGATATAGAATAACCCCTGGAAGAGTTAATACATTGATGTTCAGAGGTGATACAAGTGAATCATGAGGGTTCTAATCTCATCAGTGGATAATCCATTGCAATGGATATATTGGGTGGTAGCCTATTTGGGTAGGGTGTGGCTGGAGGAGGTAGGTTATTGAAGTTGTAGTCTTGAGGACTATTTATGTGTCCATGGACCCCCCCTCCCTCCCTCTCTCTCTCTGCTTCCTGCCACCATGCCCTGAGCTTTGCAAAGATGATCCAGCCTAACATAAACTGAAATCTCTGAAACCTTCAAAATGGTGAGCAAATAAATCTTCCTTCCTCTAAGTTGTGGTCATCAGGTATTTTGGGGCATAGCAGTTGACTGAAACAGGTGGTGTGTTAGAACACAGTGAGTTTCACAGGCTTCATGGCTTTGGTTGTGTACTGTGCATCTCTGCATGCCAGTGCTTTAGCAACAAAGGCTATGTTCAACTTGGGTTTTCTTTAATATGGTATGCAAACTGCAGAATGATATGCATAAGTGGACATAGAGGCTTGCTGGTGCACTTGGTCTCCATGACTGCAGCTACAGTCTTCAGAAATGGGAATCCATGAGTTATGAAGATGAATTGTTGCATAGCCATGTAATGCACTAGTGAATTATTATTTACTGTTTAAATAGATTGGGCATATCTACCAGATTCAAGGGTGCCTGCAACCTTATTTAAGAAAGTTGAAAAGTACTGGTTTAAAAATATGATGATGATATTTGTGTTCTTACAGGCTTTTTTCCCTTCTTTTTCCATTTTTGTTATGTCTTTGTTCCTAGTAAATACAATTGCTTCCCAGACAATAGTCTTCCAGCAGCAGTCTCTCTCTCTCTCTCTCTCTTTTTTTAGATTTAGCAATGAAGCTAGTCTTTATTATATGGGTCTTCTCTAGGTTAATTTCAACCAAGGACAAGATTCTGTGAGCCAATGAAGGTTTGAGTAGCAAGTTACCTACCTTTGTTGGGCTTCTTTGCCTGGGTTTCCAAAGAAGCCCATAGACTTCAGGTGCATTATTTGGTATCCCTGAGAAATGTGCCTCTGCAGTCTTGATATGATTTATCCGTTTTATACACAGGCATCTCTGTTTTCACTGCTATTTTTAGGGCCTTTAAACCTCATTACTTTTTCCTGGGGACCATGAATATGCTTCTTGACTCTGAGAGTCAAGTGTTCCATCCTTCTTGAGTACAGATCCTACTTCTGGGCAATTGGAAGGATATGGTATGGATGCCTGGTGCCCAAAGAGCTTTCTCACAGAGCTACACACATAGCATCCATCTCTTTTGAAAACCCAAGCAACTTCTTTATGAGGCTTAGTTTTACCCTGACTTGTATTTATTTACTTCTTTTCTTGCTTCTGTTTTGCTATAGGATTATAACCTTCTCAAGAGCTTAGAGGAAGAGTTTCTCATCTGGCTAGATAGTGCCCAACATAGTTTCTATAATATAGCAAACACTTGGAAATTTGTTTTAGATAAAAGGAAATTTTGTGCTTCTCCTTGTCCTTGAACAAGGTCTTTGTCTTCTGTGTCCTCTTGTGCGGTGACAGAATTGGTGACAGTTCAATTGGAAATATATTTATCGAATCATTTTATCTATGAAGAAGTATCTATATGTAGAATTTTTGCTTGCCAGTGTAGTTTTTAACAAATGACTTTGTATCAGTAGTCTAGTTGGTAAAATACTGTACATTCAGTGGAGAGTCTATTTCTAAAATGAATATCGACCACTTTTTCTTCTAGTATTGCTTTGCTGGAGGAAGTAATGGTAGTATATGTTCTTATACTTTTATTGGTGCATTGTAATTATACATCATAGGGAAATTAAAAGAGATGCATTCATATATGCACACATTGCTTGGTATATTGTCCTCTGCATTCCACATAGCATTATTTGAACTGTTTCTTTCCTCAATCCTCCTTTGTCCCCTCCTCACCTCCCTCCCCAATCTTCTTCCACTCTTCTATTGATCTCCTCATTTATCTGAAGTCCTTTTTGTTTCCTATTTTCTCTCATATTTAACATTTAACATATATCCTAATCTATGCTCATTTACAGAGGGAGTAGTTAGCTAGTCTGCCAACTTTATTTTCAGGACTTTTTTCTTCCCTATAATACATCTAATTATTTGTTTGCTTTTCTTTCCCAATTTGTATTTTGGTATTGGATTTAGTCTATGGTGTGATCATAGTACTTAGTAGAATCACTAAATGGTGGTTAAGATGCCATTCACTTGCTTTGTGTCTTAAATGTCAATGATGAACTACAAAAAGAAAAACAACTATAAATGAGGGATAGCTATGGAGCATCTGGACAATAATTTTTGGCAACCTGTCTGTCCATTCTTAATATTTTCTGTGACCTAAAAGATGTGATTTTTGTCATCATATACAAGTAATCGTATAATATTAAAGAGAAGGACCTTTGATTTCTGTCTGATAAATATGTATCTTTGGAAGAAGTAAAAAAATCTTCAGTTTTATCTTTACTTAGTAATGATCTAAACTTAAAATATATTTGTACTTATTCACTATTAAGACCATATGAATAAGAGTGTGCATTGTGCAGATCTGGAAATTTTGTAATCAAACCATCATTTTTCAAAATATTGCAAGATGTTATCTCACTAGACAGAGTGAAATAGACAGGCAATAGAATTATAAATTCCCTGACAAATTTCAGCATTACAATATAGTTATCATGGCAAAGTAAGCAAGCAGAATGACAAAATTGGCTTTGGACATTGGGCAGCTTTTGGAAAAAATGCTTTTTGGATGTTTTCAAATGAGATGGAAACTGTCACTGAGGGTCCTTTGAACTTATTTGTTTACTTTACATGAATTTGTTCAAAGTAGTTGATTACTTGTTAGAAGGGATATCTAAGGTGTCTTGATTTTTTTCAGTATCATGAAGTCAGTAATTTTTTAAAAATAAAAGTACGTTGAGCCGGGCGTGGTGGCACACGCTTGTAATCCCAGTACTTTGGGAGGCAGAGACTGGAGGATCCGGGTTCGCGGCCAACCTCAGCGTGCATGCGCGCGCGATCTCTCTCTCTCTCTCTCTCCTCTCTCTCCTCTCTCCTCTCTCTCTCTCTCTCTCTCTCTCTGTACTTAGTGAGGCCCTCTGCAACTTCGTGAGACCCTATTTCAAAAATAAAGCATAAAAAAAAATAGGGCCAGGGGTGTAGCGCGGAGGTAGAACGCCCCTGCGTTCAATCCCCGGTACTGCAAAAAATAAAAAAAATTTAAAAAAGTACATTGGTTTGGATTTTAATATTTATTCATAAGAACAAAATTTTTTGTGTATGTAGGATTGGGGATTGAACCCAGGGGCGTTCTACCTCTGAGCTACACCCCCAGTCCTATTTTTTTTATTCTTTATTTTGAAACAGGGTCTCACTAAAATTGCGGAGGGCCTCACTAAGTAACTGAGGCTGGCTGCGAACCTGCGATCCTCCTGTCTTAGCCTCCCAAGTACTGGGATTACAAGCATGTGCCACCATGCCTGGTAGAACAAAAATTTTTTTAAAAAAATCAGCTGTCAGAAACAGAAATCTGTGTAACACAAGGCCAGGTCTAAGGTGGAACTATAAACTATAAACTATAAACCAGAATGCCTACTTTTCCTGTATATTTTATAATAAGCCCATGTAGCTGGGCGTGGTGGCGCACGCTTGTAATCCCAGTACTTTGGGAGGCAGAGACCGGAGGATCTGGGTTCACGGCCAGCCTCAGCTCTCTCTCTCTACCTAGTGAGGCCCTCTGCAACTTCGTGAGACCCGGTTTCAAAATAAAGTATAAAAAAATAGGGCCAGGGGTGTAGCGTGGAGGTAGAACGCCCCTGGGTTCAATCCCCGGTACATCGGTACCGCAAAAAAAAAAAAAAAAGCCCATGTATCCCCTCCCCAGTCTGTGGTGAGCCATGCCTACTGAAATGCCCACCATTGTGTTAGATCTTTGAGGAGAGTCCTACAGATCACAACTGGGGGCTTTGACTCAAGAGGTGATCATTTAACTTACATCAGTGGGCCTAACAAGGGTGCCAGTCTGTTGTACACATCCCTACCCTTCTGTTTAAGAGTTCTGCCTGAGTGCAGGGTTGCTGCCCCAGAGCCTTTGGTGCACTGTGAACTGGAAGTTGACTTCCGTGCCTTGCTTTTGTGTTAATGTTGGCAGGCTCATCTGATCACAGCCTAAGATCACTTAAGGTTCTCTGGAATGATTTGAGGCCCATAGCCAGAATAAAGTTCTCATTTGCTGCTGGACTTTAGACACAATGAGCAGTTTCCTGTCATTTAACAGGGGAGAAAATAATGCCCAGCGACTGATTTTGATGTACCTAATGATTGGTGTCCTCGATCTGAAATGTGATAGGGTGTGGTACATTACTTGCCACTCTTCTTGTTTCTGGGCAGTGACCTACCTACTGACCATAGATTGGTACGCACTTGCCAGTGGGTTGGTGGACATGCTGCGGGTAAGAAATGGGGCTTGCGAACAGCCTGTTTTAGTGTGTTGTTAGACCACGAGGCTTCACAGCCAATAGCAACATTCTACCAACTCGGCTTGCAGATGACAATCACCAGACACCTAACGACTTGGTCAGACCTTGTGAAGTGGATTCGTTTCTGACATCTTAATAACATACTGCTCTATAAAGCACATGCCTCTTTTAGACAAGCTTGGTTTGTTCCATGAGCTGATGTGCACAGCTAATTCAGCCAGGCATTCCATCAGTTGAAATGGCTCTGCAGAATTTAGCATCTTGACAGATAGAGGCAGGAGTCCTAGGGCCTGGGTAACAAACCAAGCACAGTGCAGCAAATATGGAAAAGGTTCAACTGCCCTGACCGAATTGTAATCCATGTAGCTGATTGTTTTTACCTCCAGGCAACATCCTCAGTACTGTTTTGTACTTGGCACAGAAGCGTGGTGCATGCTGGTACATTTGGGGTGTGTGTTTATTTTTAGCTGCATCCATCACTGCAGTGAATTTCAGAATATTTTTATTACCATAAGAAAGAAATCCTTCATGCCCTAGCCATCATTCTTTTACATGCCTCCTCCCTTACCTTCCTCCAGCCCTAGAGGCCACTAAGCTACTTCATGTCTCTGTAAAGTTGCCAATTCTGGACATTTCATGTAAATAGAATCATATAGTATGTGGTTCTTTGCGACTGACTTCTTTTACTTAGCATTGTGTACTGTTATTATTTTCTTTTGGTGGTACTGGGGGTTGAACCAAGGGGCATTCTACTTCTAAGATAAGACCCCAGCCCTATTTTATTTTTTACTTTGAAACAGGGTCTCCCTAAGTTACTGTTTGCTAGCATCCGACCTGCAATCTTCCAGTCTCAGCTTCCCAAGTACTGGGATTATAGGTGTGTGCCACCACACCTGAAAGCATTGTGTTTTTAAGATTCATCCATGTTATTTCATGCATCAGTATTTTGTTCTTTTTTATGGCTGGATACTATTCCATTGTATGGATATACCACATTTGTTTATACATATGGGTTGTTTCTACTGTTTGGCTATTGTGAATAATGCTGCTGTAAACATTCACATGTAAGTTTTGTGTGTGTGTATGTGTGGTACTGAGGATTGAACTCAGAGGTGCTTTACCCCTGAGCTACACCCCAACTCTTTATATTTTTTATTTTGAAATGGTCTCACCAAGTCACCACTTGCAGGCCTTGAACCTGCGATCTTCCTGTCTCAACATCTTAAGTATTGAGATTACAAGGGTGTGCCATTGAGCCTGGCTCATGTACAAGTTTTTGTGCAGACATGTGTTTTGTTTCTCTTGGGTACCTGCTCTGGAGTGGAGAGCAGTATTTTCTATCTGAAAAATGGAAGGGGCGATTTCCTTGGTGAAACAGGCCCTGTGATGGAGAGGGCGTTGATTTGGAGGCAGGAATGGTGGGTTAGAATTCCAGGTCTGCCCATAAATAACCATGTGTGAGGAAATTCACTCTGTTTCCTCAGCTGTAGAATGAAGCAGTTTTATCAGACAATCTCTAAGGTCCCTTCCAAATTAAGTTTTTTTTCCTAAATGGTAACCAAAGGCTTTCAAGATATGAAAGGAACATTTCCAACAAGGTCTAAATAACAAAACCACACCCTACCCCAATCCCTAGATGTTATTCCTTTTGTTTTGTTTTGTTTCCTAGTTTGGAAACAAGCTGGAATTTAATATATAGTTAGTTAAATTTTGTGTTCTTTTTAATAAACATAAATGCTCTAAAATTAGATGAATATGAGGCCGAAATTACTCAAATTGGTATTACCTAAAGACACCTACTTTAATTTTTTGGTGTATTTTCTGTGAAATGTTTCTACTCCATGTTTTATTGTTTAGTGAGCTGTAATCAAACTTCTCCCCTGGCTGGAATCCAGTTTTGATTACCCTCAGTCTCCTCTTGATTTCCCTTACCTGCTTCTTACTCTGATTGAAGGACCTTTGAGAGTGGAAAGTCTTTTGGTTTAAATTTTGGGAAAGCCACAATAGTTTTGAAAAGTGTAAAGGTATTTCCAGAAGTATGCTACAGTTTAGCCAGTAGGAAGATTTGTACATAGTAGAGTGAGGCTCTGAGTTAAAATTTGATAGTTTCATACCCCAGAGCAGCTAATCCATTTTTTCTTTCTTTCTTTTGACTGTCTTAAAGGCCATCAAAATGCTCATTCCTTTCACAGTGTAATCTGCTTTAAAAGTTTCTGGTGTGGTGTCAAATTGAACAAGTCTTCCCAGAAAACACACTCCCAGGATTCTTTTGTGTGTTGGAAGGAAGGTTGACCTCGAGTTTCCTTTTGTCTAGTTGGTGGTTTTCTTTCTTTTTTTTTAATGTGCTTTTGTTGGTGCATTGTAGTGAAAGGCACCCCGTTTTAGAAGGGACCTCTTGCTCTAGCCACGGGACCCGGCGCCGACCCAGGAACTCTCAGGACTCCATCTTGCTGCAATCGCACGAGGTTTTATTGAACCAGTATACTGGGGCCGAGCTCGTATCTCACACAGGAGAGGAGGTCGACCCTCAGCAAGGGGAGAGGAGGGTATTTAAAGATACAG
>PVJS01008464.1:0-53043 GCA_004027185.1 Glis glis
AAAAAAAAAAAAAAAAAAGAAATCAGTGAGAGAAGACAGGCAGAAACACTATTTCGGAATACTGCTTCTTAAAATTCTGTTTCTTAAATCTCTACTTTTACTTCCAGGGGATATTGACAAATAGGATAAAAGGAGATGCTCTTTCAGCCTAAATATTCGGTATTTCACAAGTCCTGGTTTCCTATAAAGTTTTGGAAAATTACAAATTGAATGTGGATTTTTTAAGCATGCAGAAAAGTCATGCCTACTGAACTTCATTTTTTTCTTTTGTTTTTATTTCAGTTTAATCAATCAGTTTAATAACAGTCTATCATTTCCAGACTATTATTCTATTATTTTCATTTGTTCTTTCAGGAAACTGATGTTTGTTTTCCTCTTTTTAACCTTAAATTATTAGACTCTGAGAGCAAAAGGGTTGCTCCAGAGCTAGCAGAATCTACTTACCCTGCTGTCACCCCAAGGCGGCCAGTGTTAGGGTGACCTTGGCTATC
Organism: Glis glis; assembly: GCA_004027185.1. Classification (NCBI taxonomy): domain Eukaryota; kingdom Metazoa; phylum Chordata; class Mammalia; order Rodentia; family Gliridae; genus Glis; species Glis glis. Next base: position 492 of record PVJS01008464.1, read on the forward strand.
TGCCACAGAAGTGTCTTAGTAAAGGATGAGTTGATTCAAATTTCATGAGGTTCTTTTGGCAAAAAAGGAAAGCATGGAATGATCTCTGAGAATTTTAAAAATAAATAAATAAATCAGACCAAGGAATTGCATGAGTCGTTTATCCTATAAATGTATAACCTGTAAATATAAGCATATTTGTGGGACCCTAAAATATATTATATTCTATAACATGATTTTCATAATTATTATCTACTTGTAGTGAACTCTGACAAAGGGTTTTAAATACTTGAATAAAAATGACATGTCCCATGTAACTACACATTTGTAAGGTTATTGATAGTGATGGGAAAATTGGAAAATTGCTAAAAGAAGAAAATTCTCTAATTTTGTGCTTCAAGACAGCCAGTGAGACAAATATACAGATTTACCACAGCTTAAAGGAATTTTTATAAGAAACATTTTCCAACAGGTTAATTACTAAGCTGAATTAGTGTTTAAGTTTTATAATATTGCTGTAATATTATATTATAATACTATAGTATTTAATTATAAATTTAATTATTAATTACTAGTAATCCCAATTCCAGAGGTGCTAACCCTTCAGTAACTAACATGTATCTTACCTCATGAGCCATCAGTGTTTCTGTGATGGTAATAGCTTGCCTAAGATTTTAAATCACTCTAGGATAAAGTACCAAATATAATCACTGTGGGATAAGTATGGGTGTGCTCAATATCCAGGAATTTAAAATAATTCATATTGCCATTAAGCATATAGAAAAAATGAAACTTATTACATCTTTATGTTTGTAACACGTATTTACCTTTGAGTGAACATAATTAGATAATAACCTTAAAATATTAAAATTGACTTAGAATGCCAACCTTTGGTGTCTCTGTGAAATTATCTTGAAGAACATATATGAAGGTAGTGGTAATTTATTGTATCAACTCGACTGAGCCACAGGATGCTCAGATATTTCAGTAACTGTTATTCTGGATAAGTCCATGAGGGTGTTTTTGGATGAGGTCAACATTTGAATTAAGAGAACTCTCGCTTCCAGACTCACACTGAAACATCAGTGTTTTTAGAGCTCTGAGCCTTCCAGCTTTGCAACTGGAAATAATGCCACCAGCTCTTCTGGTTCTCAGGCCTTCGGACTCAGACTGCAGCTACACCGTTGGCTTTCCTGGGTCTCCAGCTTGCTGACTGAAGGTCCTGATATCTCAGCCTCCATAACTGCATGTGTCAATATCTTATTTTACATATACAAACATATATACTTATGTGTGTGTGTGTGTGTGTGTGCGTGTGTGTGTGTGTGTGTGTGTGTGTGTGTGTATGGGTCTACCCACATTAGGGAGAGCAATCTGCTTTACTGGCTTTCCTAATTAAAATGTTGATCTCATCCAGATCATATAATTACATATATGTGTGTGTGTGTATACATATATATAGTAATTATACATGTATATAAGTATACATACTATATCTATCTCTCTCTCTATATATATGTAAAATTTTGTTTTTCTGGAGATCCCTATTTAATAAAATGAGTGATATCAAGTTGAATAAATGTTTAGACTTCAATATAAGTAATCCCTGAATTCCTTATTATAGCTTGGAAGTTAAGGCAAGGACAGTGTCTTAGCTAAGAATATGGCATCACATTTACTGGATCATTTAACAATAATTCCATTTCATTTCTCCATTCTGACAAGCTGACACAGTGTTCTAACACAGGTAAAGCTTCCATTTTATTTATAAAGTATCCCCAAATATTTTTGGGAAGAGATTTAATACAGACACATATACAGATATGTTTTACAACTGACGCTTACAAATTGTGGTTTATCTATTTCTGTTCCCATGAAAATAACACAAAATAAAAGTGTGATGGAAAAACACAAATATCTCCTCTTTCCCGAGGGCATCCTGGAAACTTTCATCTTATCATGCACCTTTCTTAGGACACTTCTTACTAATCCTTGGAAAACTGCAAAGTTAAAACTTTAACAGTGGCCAGAGAAAATAGAGATGGTGAAATTTTTTTACCTCATGAGCTCTCTGAAAAATAATAAATGGACACATTGGTTTATTTCTGGTTTTAGGAATCGTGTCCTATTACTGAAGTGTTTATAAATAATACATAAATAACACAATGGATTATTATGCCCTCATGCAGTCTATGTTTAATTCAAATGAAGTTATAATTTAAATGAAGTTACAAAGCCCCCCCCCTCTCTCTCCCCCCCCCATCCCTGGCAATTGTCTGCATCTTTTCCCATAAGCCACAAATTGGCTGTAAGCAGAAGCATGCTAAGAGACACTCCCTTACAAATTGCAAAGACTGCTGAGAAGATGACTCACACTCCAGGTTATTCTACAGTTTATCACAATGACTAGTCAGGTCTCTACAAAATACTAAATTGGAAAGGTCACACACTGAACAAACTCAGGTGGGTAACAGAGCAGAGTCCCGAGATTAGCAAATGCACATAGAGGAAGGATTAGGAAGGCAAGTATGGAACATAACTACTTTTTAAATTGACTGTCAGCCGGCGTGATGGTGCACGCTTGTAATCCCAGTACTTGGGAGGCTGAGACCTGAGGATCACAGGTTCTCGGCCAGCCTCAGCTGCTTAGTGAGGCTCTCTGCAACTTAGTGAGACTCTGTTTCAAAATAAAGAATAAAAATAGGGCTGGGGATGTAGCTCGGAAGTAGAATGCCTCTGGGTTCAATCCCCAGTATTGCAAAAAAAATTGTGTATAGATAGGAACAAAAATGTAACATGTTCAAGTGCAATTTTCCCCTTTGGACTTTTTTTGTTTTAACAAGAGTAGTTTAGAAAAAAATGAAATAAAACAAAAATGGTTTAAGACAATGCAGAACAGATGAAATACGGGGAGAGATGGAGAAGTGTAATCCCTTATTTGTTAAAATAGTTTTATTTTTAATTTATTTTAAAATTTTAGAATTTCAAAGGCAGTCCAGGAGATTTGATGTTTGAATTATTTAAAGACTAAACTAAATTTGTTTTTGAATAATCATGACATTTTTATAGGAGATTGATATTTACAGTCTTCCACTAAAATTAAACATTAAAGTAAGCAGTCAAAATTGACTTCAAATCATCTGGGAGTATATTATAACGGAAGTCTATTTTAATCAACAAATGCTACCCATTTTGTGTTTTGTTTTTGTGGTTCTGGGGATTGAACTGGTGATTGAACCCAGGGGCGTTCTACCTCTGAGCTACACCCCCAGCCCTATTTTAGTTTTTCTATTGAAACAGTATCTCACTAATTTGCTAAGGCTGGCATCAAACCTGCAATCCTCCTGTTTCAGCCTCCCAAGTACTGGAATTAGAAGCGTGTGCTATCATGCCTGGCTGCTGTCTATGTTTGAAGTTCAGTATTATTAGAAATGTGACTTACAATTTGAGGACATGGGGCTAGAGGGTGCAATCTGCATGCTTTTCTTTCTTTCACAATGCCTTAAATAGCTATTTGGCCCGATAGTGATAGAATATTTTGCTTTTTGTTTCTTCATAAATATCTGTAGAAAATGTATCTTAGCTATATGTACTTTACATTTTAAAAAAGCCTATTCTTTGGTTATCTGATATTGATTAACCCACATGTATTAAATAGAGGAGAGTAAATTTAAAGATGTTGAGAGGAGTTAATACTTGGAAGCATAAACACTGTAGGCTTACAGGTAAACCTAAATAAATGGATTGGAAATGACTTCAGTTGGATATAGACTACAGAGGAGGCGCATACTTCCCACTGAAGTGCAGCATCTAACATTTTCTCATAACCCAAGGGAAAATTCCCTGAAGATGGAGAGGTCCCAGACTTGATATTAAAAGACTCTACACAAAACATAATCTTGCAGAATTATCAAAAGAAAATTGGTGCTTGTGTGTATGTATTATTAATAAGTCAATAATGGCTTTATGACAAAAGCTTTGGGGCATTAAAGGTTCATTTCACTAGGTGTGGTGACATATACCTGTAATCCCAGTACTTGGGAGGCTGAGACAGGAGGATCCCTGGTTCAAGGTCAGCCTCAGTAACATAGCAAGACTCTAAGCAACCTAGTGAGACCCTGATTCAAAATAAAAAATAAAAAGGGCTGGGAGGTGTAGCTTGGAGATATAATGCCCCTGTGCTCAATCCCCAGTAACAAAATATAAATAAAAAATTCATTATCTTAGAATAAAGGACATAGTCCATCAGAAAGTAACAATTGTCTATATATCATGTGTCCCTCAATTGTGCTTCAAAATTAATGAATGCAAAGTTAACAAAATAGGAGAAGAGGACACATTTGCAGTCATAGCCAAAGACGTCTCCCAGAAACCAGCAGAGAAACAAGAAAAACATTTGGATTGGAAAAAATTAAAATTTGCTAATGTATATTCTTTCAGCTATTGTCTCCCTAAGCAAATGACAATGACCAAAGATCACTAACATACTGCTGGCATCATGTTCAGAAATACTTACAGTAATGAAGATAAAAATGCTACACATTAAACTTGTGGAATGATAAATTAGTATGTTGGCACACACAAAAAATAGGAAATGGATGAAAATAATTTTTAGAGAAATTTTCTTTTTAATTAATGTGCAACTATTGTACATATTGTGAGCTAGTACTATGTGATGTTTAAATGCAATGTGGAATGATCAAATCAATTATCATTTCTATCCTTATCATTTCTTTATGTTTGAGATAATCATTTAATTCAAATTAGAAACGGAAGAGGGAAATGCTAAGAAAAGAATATAAGTGAAAAAAATTAAATAGAAAACAAAGAGCCGGGCGTGGTGGTGCACGTTTGTAATCCCAGTACTTTGGGAGGTGGAGACCGGAGGATCCGGGTTCGCGGCCAGCCTCAGCTCTCTCGCTCTCTCTCTGTCTCTCTCTCTCCTTAGTGAGGCCCTCCGCAACTTCGTGAGACCCGGTTTCAAAATAAAGTATAAAAAAAAATAGGGCCGGGGGCGTAGCGTGGAGGTAGAACGCCCCTGGGTTCAATCCCCGGTACCACACAAAAAAAAGAAAGAAAACAAAGAAGCAATAGAAAAGACTAGTAAAAATCAAAGCAGAATTTTTAAAGGACTTTAAGACATCTGTGAAAATTAATCAAAGAAGGAGGAAGCACAAAATAATAAAAGTGAAAAAATGAAAAAATTTGTAGCGAAATATTAATATCTTCTTGCTAGTATACGTGAAGCATACTGTTTTATGAATATATTTGACCAATATTGACTTAAAATTATAGATATTCCAAATGAACCTATCACCATTAAATAAATTATCAGTATTATAAAAATCTATTCATTAGAAATACCAGACCCTGATTGTTTTACAAATGAGTTTTACCAAAACTAGAAGGACTAGATAATATTAATTTTGGACAAACAATTCTGAAAGAAAATAAAAACAGGGAAAATACCCCAGCTAATTTTATAATGCTCTATAATCCAATTATCAAGAAGAATATTAGAGGTTGGTCCTGGTGGCACATGTCTGTAATTCCAGTACTTTTGAGGTTGAGACAGGAGGATCACAGGTTCGAGGACAGCCTCAGCAACATAGTAGAGCCATGAGCAACTTAGTGAGACCATGTTTCAAAAAAAGAAAAAATGGGAGAATATTAGAAAGGCAAATTATGTTGCAATCACACTTGTAAATATAAATACAACTCATTACCATGCTAAATTTAGTAATGTGTATTTAGTATACTTTAGATATTTTAAGCCCATTGAAAAATATTCAGTTATCAGGTAAAGGGAAGCATTTTTGGGGTGTTGGGTATAACCCAGGCATTTTGCTAGATGCTTGATATACTTTTGCTAATTTAACTAAGATGGTGAAATTTTGTAGCTAGTTTTTTTTTACCTTTAGGCAGAAACATACTAAATTATAATCAGTAAATACCCCTATTTAACATCTGATCACAAAAAGAGGAAATTAAAATTAGCTTACAGACAAAGTAAGTTTCCAAGTGGCCCATGTGTTAGCCAACCAATGAAAGTCACTTCACCTACTGATAGTAAGTTTATTAAGCTGTGTTTCATTGCTAAAGAAATGTCTCTGAAAAAAAATAAACTTGTTTAATTATATTAGCATTACGACATGAATAGTGTTTGAAGGGTTGAAGAAATTGAGGTACTTGCAGTATCAATATTCAATTACAAAGCAAAGCAACTGATTCCAGGTAGGGTTTTCTTGCTTCTTGAGGAGTTAAGATGTTACTAATTCTACTCAGTTGTTTATTGAAGAAGTCAATGAGTTTTGGAGTGATGGGAGAGTTAGCCTTTATGAAGAGTATGCATGGAGCAACTATACCTGAGAATATTTTTAAAGTTGAGAAAGAACCAATACAGTAAAATCTGAAGTGGAATCTGCTAAGATGTGCAAGGCACAAAGTGTTATTTGGATAGACTTACAAAGTTCATTAGAACATAAGGCTTAGAGTTATTCATTGCGATATTGGCAGGAGCATTGTGGGAAATATTTGATTCATTCATGTGTCATTGGAACAGTAGTATTTGTATTCATCAGTTTGATCATCTTCAGTTCTATAAATAAATTTTGTACATACTGACTTCTCTGGCACAACAGTTTGATGGCTTGGTGGTAAAACTTTATTGCAATTTTTTTCAATAATTATCTTTTATCTTTTATTCAACTTCTTTGAATTATTATAAAAAAAGTAATTATAAATGATTATAAAAAAGACTTTCGTAAAAATGTAGGCACTTCAGCTGAGTGTGGTGGCACACGCCTGTAATCCCAGTACTTAGGAGTCTGAGATAGGAGAATCACAGGTTTGCAGCCAGCCTCAGCTACTTAGTGAGGTCCTCTGCAACTCAGTGAGACCCTGTTTCAAAATAAAGGATAAAAAAATAGGGCTGGGGGTGTAGCTCAGAGGTAGAATGACCCTGGGTTCCATCCCCAGCTCTGCAAAAAAAAAAAAAAAAATAGGACTGGGTATGTAGCTCAAAGGTAATGTGCCTCTGGGATTAATCTTCAGTACCAAAACAAATATATAGGTATTTACATAAATGTGGCCTGGTCAAGTTTTACAAACCTCTGCCTTAACTCTGATATTGAAATTGTTTTCTCTTGAAGCATCTTTTGCGTCATCATCTTTGGGTAATAGCATCTTTTTCGGTGGTCGTGCCTCCAAAAATACTTTTCTGGACTTCAGTAAATCTAGCTTTTTTATAAATTTTGTAATTTTACTTTATAATTGATATGCCTTCTAATCATATAATATTGTTTTGAGTTAATTAAGTCAAATCAGTCAAGGATGATATTAACTCAATTAGGCAGAACTGAATGCTAATGACAATCAGGGAGGGTTTTAGTGGTCACTAATTAAATAATGTGTCTATTTGTGAATATGTTTATTTTATCTTATTTTTTGCTTTCTTATGCAAACCCATAACACTGGAGAATTGAATAATAAACACCTTAGCAAAAATGAGTCCTTTGTAGTTTAAATTTATACACTCAATTTTGATCCTATAGACCCCAAAGGAAACCAAGATAATGAACCCAACTTTCTTCCAGACAACTTAGAGATTACTGAGCAGGTCTAGAATTTGCTTATGCTAATAAACATCTGAAAGAAAGTGGAAGCCATGTCTTGGTTTGGGAGTCTAGAACTTTTAGCAAGGGATGGGAAGTAATCCTTAAACTGCATTATTAGAATAAAACGAGTCTCCACCTTCCCCAAAAGAACCGAAGCCCTGGCCTCAACCTCTTCTCAATCCTGGTTCAGGATGTGGCTTGGTAGCAAAATCATCACAGAATGTTACACCTTCTAATGAAGTCATCAAAATCGCAACTCAGTACTGGTCATCTGCACAGCTGGGAGGAAAATCCTTTTCATTTCCCTTCAGAAAGATGTGTACTGATCCAGGGCTTTCTGAATGTGAAGGATAAAACAAAATTTAAAGTGGGCTCATTCATAGGCCAGAACCCCTGTTACAGTAAGATGCTTTCTTTTTAATCCACTCAGAACTTTTCAAATAGGATAGACAGTTAACGGTTATTTGCTTGAACATGAGTCCGGTAATTCCTTTTCTCAAGTGTGACATCCCCACGCCTCTCTTGGCTGGTCATGTCGATAGCATGATTTAGTAAACAGCAGAACGAATGGACTGAGTCCTGCCAGAAAAATCAAAGCTTTGAAAGGCCACACCAGAAGTGGAAATGAGTTTATCTCAAAGGTCAGAGTTCTTGTGTGCTAGTGTTCTCTTTTCTTTAATTAAATTCCAAGTGAAGCTATTTTTCATGGGAACTCTGCCTCCTTCGGGGCAAAGTGTGGAGGGGCTTGTTCCTGACCTGTCTCCATCATGCCTCAAGAAGAACCAGGAGGAAAAAGCCCTTGTTTTCATTCACAAAATGAATACCATTATCTAAAATGTTACATGTATTTAGGAAAAAATCTGTTAAAACCTGTTCAAGCTATTGAAACATCACAGTTTGGGAGCGTGACTTTAGTTATGTGCTTAGTGATATTTTACTCAAGGATTTTAACACTGCAAATTTTATAGCAAATTCTTAATGAAAGGTAAGAACTATAAAAGTTAACACTTGGATGCATAATCTAATCTTAATAACCCAAGAATAGGTGGTGTGAAGTACCTTCTCAATGCAAATGTCTGAATTAAGTATTGTAAAATAACTTTATTCTTTTTCAGTAAAAATTTACAAAATGATGCCCAAAAGCATAGCTTTCAAATTTAGTTTTAATATATAATAAAAAAGTTTTGGGGATATATATATATATAGAGAGAGAGAGAGAGAGAGAGAGAAAGAGAGAAGTAGCTTTAACTATATATAAAGTAATATTCCAAATGTCTAGTTTCTCTATTGTATTGTTTGCACTAACCATTTATTTATCATACCTCAAAAGCAAATTTCAATCTAATATGTTCACATTTTTTTTTTTTTTTGCGGTACCAGGGATTGAACACAGAGGCATTCTACCTCCGTGCTACACCCCCGGCCCTATTTTTTTATGCTTTATTTTGAAACCAGGTCTCACGAGGTTGCGGAGGGCCTCACTAAGGAGAGAGAGAGAGAGAGCGAGAGAGAGAGAGAGAGAGAGAGAGAGAGCGAGAGCTGAGGCTGGCCGCGAACCCGGATCCTCTGGTTTCCGCCTCCCAAAGTACTGGGATTACAAGCGTGCGCCACCACGCCCAGCTTGTTCACATTTTTTAATACAAATCAGTCTGGTGGAAACCAATATCAGCCTGGAGTGAAAACAGTGGCCACCTGTTTATTGTGCCATTTAAAAGTTGTCCATCTCCAACTCAGCAAGACGGTGAAGGCTCTCGGTAGTTCCTCCATTCTTTCTTTCTGAGTTTGTACTCGAGTCCTTAGCATCACAATGTAGGATGTTTTCAAACTTCTGAATCAATGGGATCTAAGATATATAATGAATGCAGCAAATGAAAAGTATTCATAATTCTCATCATTTTATGCTAATAATGGAGACACTTCTGCAACATGTGGAAGATAGATTCAAAATTGAGCTTTCAGAAGAGCACATGTTCAGGGTCTCTCTCTCTCTCTCTCTGTCTCTCTCTCTCTCTCTCTCTCTGCAATGGCCAGAGACTGCACAAAAGGCACCTACAATTAAATCCCCAGCCACTCATGTAACATCATGTTGATCTTTAGTCTTTGAGTGCAGATGCATCTGATTAAGCCTCTTCTCGAAAGAATGCACGAACTAATTTGCCAGTATTTAATGAGTGCTAGAACGAGTATTATTCATGTCTAATTTTGTGATTATTTTTCCTAGGACCCACCGATCTTAGCATGAAGAGGCAGTTGGCAACTAGCTCGGGATCCTCCAGCAGTTCAAGCTCCAGACCTCAGCTGAGCCCGACTGAAATCAATGCCGTGAGGCAGCTTGTAGCAGGATATCGAGAATCAGCTGCGTTTTTATTGCGTTCTGCAGATGAACTGGAAAATCTCATTTTGCAACAGAACTGAGTCAAATGATGACCATATTCACTGAATTCTAAATTTGCAGTTTCCACTAATGACGTTTTGATTTCCAAGCAGAGACACTTCTGGTCTTACTGCACAATCTTAAGAGAAATACTTCCATTATGCCACATTGTCCTTGATCCATAAAGTGATGTGTTACGGTGCTTCAAAGGAACTTTGGCCTCTGAAGTACTTGAGATACTTTAATGTGTCCAGCCTATTGCTCCTTGTTTTAGTGTGTCAGCATATTTATCATGGGCAAAAATTAAAAATGGCTGCATATTCTTAATTCAAGGATAACACAGAAGAAGCTTGTGGTATAAAAAATAGTTCAAGATCCAACTGAAATATTAGTGGAATTTGCTACTGACTCATTGGACTGAAAGCTGAAGTATCTGGCAAAAAAAAAAAAGCCAAATTTCTTGTTGCTACAGGATATAACAACAATGAAAAGGATCTTGTATTTTAAAAAATATACGTAATTTTTATAAAAAGAAAACTTGTTTTTCATTCAAAATTGTCATTTTTACTTTGGTAACTTTTTCATAGATCCTAAAAGAAACCCGTTTTGAGAAACTACTGTAAGTACCTTTTCCACATCCCTTTGCCTTCTCCTCTTTCCAAATTCTTTCTACAAAAATAACACTTGATGCTGGAAACCCCCTTGCCTACCTTCTTTAAACCATCACATCAGGAACAACTTCTAAGAGAAGCCTGCGTTTCTGCACTTAGGCCGATATAAAAAAATTCACTCCACACTACAGCTTTACCATAGCAGTTTTCATCACAGAATTTTTTAATATTGAAAAAGATGTGTTGCGAAACACATACACACACTTTGGTTTCTTTAGAGATGCTGTCTCCTGATTGCCGCTGCTGTCTTACAAGCATCCCTCTAGCAGCATTTGGATATAAATGACTGAATGTTAAGAGGTTGCAAGTGACAATCTGAAAATTTGCACTCTTGTGTGTAGGTTTTCTTTTCATTTTCCTCTTTCAGAAATAGTTTCCAAAAAGACTGTTATGTCTCCTGATATGATTTGTATAATTTACACTTTTAGCTAAAAATAAAGAACTCTCAGCGGCTGCAGCTGCAATTTAACAATGAACTGTTCCCTCCTCTTCCCCACACTTTGTCCTTCTTTCTTCTTTTCTAGTATTGGATACACATGTGTGGTGTTTTCTTTGTGCACTGAGGCAAGCCTATTTTTTAAAAAAAAATATTTAAGGAGAAGTACTTTAGTTCATGCTTCTTGTACAATTAGTTTTTTCAGTTGTTTAGCTTTGGTTGGATTACAGATTCTTTGTGCATTCCTGAATTTGCCTTATTTTATGTAAAATTTATGTCATTCGGTTTTTGACAATGAGTTGAAGGCATCAGTGATATTTCTTACCTACTTGTTACATATAGTTTTTCAAGTAATGACTGTGATTGTGACCAAGTAATGTGCACTTTTTCTTGTAACTGTGGACATTGCTATGCTTTTTTCTTCTAGTGTTTCTAGAATTACTGTTCCTTACAGTTACGTAAACAAAAAAACAAAAACAACAAAAAAAGAACTTTTGTGATACTGTTGGTGAATATAATGTGAAAATCCTATTGAAATATGAGTATTTTGGAAATACATAGATGCACAAACATCTTTTAAGGTGTGGATTTAGAGTTTGCTTATTTAAATGAAAATTTAAAAAATTGAGGGCTGGTATAATTTTCTCTGTTTTGTTTGGTTTAATAAACAGATTTCTGTGTTAAAACTGATTGTGAAACCTTATAAACTTTCTAAATAATATAATGCTGTATTTTTAACATTGGTTTTTAAAATCTGAAGTGGTATTTTGTAACTACATTTAATACAAAATTGACACTATAAACTTATTTCCCCAAAATATTTCAAGGTCCCCCAGGATCTCATCATTCAATCTAATAAAGAATTTATTCTAAGAAGAGGTAAAAGAAATTAACAAGCCAAGGCCACTTCATTTGGTTATTCAAATCTAATTTAAGAATATGTTTATCTTTTATTTCTCATTTTTTAAGGAATAACCTGGCTCTTTTAATCCCACCTGACTTAAGAAAAGAAAAGCATGTGTTATTATTTTATAGTGCTTGTTTCATATTTTAGGTTTTGTCATAATAGTATTTAAAAGTTTTGATATGGTTTCTAGTTCACAAATTAACCCTCGGGTTTGCGTTTAGTGTACACATCAAAAATTATTTTTCTTTCTTTTTTTGGTGTGTGTGTGTGTGTTTGTGTGTGTGTGTGTGGTGTGTGTGTGTGTGGTGTGTGTCTGTGTGTGTGTGTTACTGGGGATTGACCCCAGGGGCATTCCACCTACGAGCTATACCCCCAGCCCTTTTTATATTTCATTTCAAAACAGGGTCTTGCTAGGTTGTTGAGTCTCAAATTGCCAAGGCTGATCTCAAACCTGTGATCTTCCTGGCTCAGCCTCCCAAGGATGGGGATTACAGGCATGCTCCACCATACTGAGCTAAAAATTCTTAATAATGCCAATGAAGCCAGTGGAGTCCAGAAGGTAAGTTCCAGCAAGGTGCACTTGTTTCCATTTCATTTTATTTTCCATTATAATTTTGTCATCTACTCACTAAGGACTAAATTCCTCAATGCCTTCTGCGTTTTATACATTCATCCCAAAGAATGAGGGCACTGGGACTCCCTCCTTAACCCAGGAGAGTAGAGATGTCAAAATGAAGTACCATTCTGTTTGCATTCTCCTTTATAACCGAAAAACAGCCTGGTCTTGTTTACACTCTGTGGGTGGAATGGAGAGAGCTCATCTCTCTGTAAGGCGCATTGGAGAAACTGAAGGAAGATTCATATTGTCATTCAAAAGAGGTGATAGAAAACTACCAGCAGCACAGAGGTCAAATACAAGTTTCTGTCCCTTCTGCTGGTTAGCTGTCCACACAACACTGACTTCTTGTTACTGATGTGATACTTTATCACATTTAATGAGAAAACATGCCTTGAAATAGCCACAGAGGACACAAGGAAACAGCCACTAAATCATCTTAAATCATGTAGCTCAAATAACAACACTGGCTAAGAGGGCATTCAGATTTAAGTGTGGCTACCATGTAGGGTTACTTACACAAGGAAAGACATTTGTTTCCTTTACTTCTCACAATTGCTTTAGGAGATTGGCATAGTCACTGTGTTTTATGAAGGAGGCTCAAAAGGGAGGAATCATCCTGGTGTGGTGGTACACACCTGTAATCCCAGTACTTGGGAGGTTGAGACAGGAGGAGATTGATCACAAGTTCAAGAGCAGCCTCAGAAACTTAGCAAGACTATCAGCAAGATGCTGTTTCAAAAAAAGGGGGGGGCAAGGGTATACTATAGCTCAGAGATAGAATGCCTCTGGGTTCCTTCTCCATTCACACACACACACACACACACGCGCGCGCGCGCGCACGCGTGCACGCGCACACGAGGAATCCCTTGCCAAGAGCCCAAAGACAGTGAGAGCTGAGGCCACCATTTGGACCCAGACTCACCTGATGCCACAGGCCTCCTTCTTGAAGATGACAGCAGCTGTCGTCTGCTGTTGCTGAGGTAATAATTACATTCTGCACTACACCCTGGAACCAGGCTTTCCCACTAAATTTTAGCAGTTTTACTTGTGTAGGCAAATCATAGTTACTTATTAAAATATTTGACTAAACACAGAATCTTACCCCACTATGGGGGTTTAATTTCCTCTAAGTTTTGTTCTCTACAGTTATAGAGAACTGCAATAAATCTCATCACTAATGAAAATAAAATACATACAATAAGAAGGGGGAGGCAGTGACTTTTTAACATCAAGGAGTACCAATATTGAATCTTGTAAGGAAAAGATCGAAACGGATTATCCAGTTGAGTCCATAAAATGAACCCATGTTCTTAATCTTCACACCATGAATGCAAATATCATTCAAACATTAATCTTTGTATGTCAAAATATTTTCTAATTTCATATGGCCCAGGCTTCAGGATATAGTTCATAGGGAAAAAATCCAAAATAAAACAGGTAGACATTGATATATCGTTGTTTTTTTTAAAGATGTTTTAGGGGACTGGGGATGTAGCTCAGTGATAGTGCTTGCCTAGCATGCACAAGGCCCTGGGTTCAGTACCCAATATATATATTTTAAATAAAAAATGTCTTAGGGTCAAACTCAGTAAAATTGGTTTTATAATAAAGTGATAGCTGGTTAGTTTGAAAGAAAGCAGGTAAGAGCACCATGAGTCTCCCTTTAAATGTGAAATGCATACATCACTGGTTCTTGAAACCCAAGCAGTTTGATTCTTTGAGACATAAAGTATGAATTTAATTTCTCCTTGAGGAACTCAATCCTTCTCAGAATTTAAGTATGTTCCCTTATGAGAGTAACACATTAGGTTAAAAGAAAGAGAAATAAATAAAAATAATATATTAGCTAGAGATGCCATTGCGTGTGGGGGGTACTGGAGATTGAACCCAGGGTTATTCTACCACTGAGCTACACCCCCAGCCCTTTTAATTTTTATTTATTCTATTATTTTATTGATGCATTGTAACCATACATCACAGTGAGGTTCAGAGTGACACATACATACATACATGCAGCATTCATTTTGTATTTCCCTCCGGTTCCCATGCTGCCCCCCCAGATAGTCTTCACATGGATACAAAGTAACTTCATATATGAACCGAGGATTTTGAATAGTTAACATCATCCCATCTCCCTTTTCTCCTCCCCTCTCCCTACCGCTCTTTCTGGATCCCCCTTCGCATTAGGGTCTCCCCTCATTTGAGGTCTTCACTTCCCAGTTTCTCTCTAGCTTCCACAGATGAGTGAAAACATATGGCCCTTCACTTTCTGTGACTGGCTAAACTTCTAAGCATAATATTCTTGCATTCCATCCATTTTCCTGCAAGTGACATAATTTTATGGCTGAGTAGAAATCCACTGTGTGTATATACCATAGATTCATAATCCATTCATCTGTGGATGGACACCTAGGCTGGTTCCATAGTTTGGTTATTGTGAGTTGAGCTGCTATAAATATGGAAATGCCTACATCTCTATAGTAATCTGATTTCAATTCCTGTGGGAAGACCCCCAAAAGTTCTATGAACAGGTCATATGGTAGCTCCATTCCCAGTCTTTTAAGGAACCTCCATACTCATCTCTATCGTGGCTGTACTAATTTGGAATCCCACTAACAGTGTATAAGAGTTCCTATTTCACCACATCCCTGCCAGCATTTATTATCGTTTGTATTCTTGATGATTGCCATTCTAACCGGGGTTAGATGGAATCTCAGTGTAATTTTTTGATTTACATTTCCCTGATTACTAATAATGTTGAACATTTTTTTCATATATTTATCGGCCATTTGTATTTCTTCTTTTAAGAAGTCTCTGTTCAGATTCATTGCCCATTTTTAATGGGGTTCTTTGTCTTTTTACTATTGAACTTTTTAAGTTCTTTATATATTCGAGATATTAATCTTCTATCAGAGGAGTAGCTGGCAAAGATTTTCTCCCATTCTGTAGTCTCTTTTTAGGTTCTTGATAGTTTCCTTTGCTGCACAGAAGCTTTTTAATCTTATACAATCTCATTTATTGATTTGTGTTTTTATCTCCACACTTTGGGGTCTTATTGAGAAAGTCTCCACTGGTACCTATGTGTAAGAGAGTTGGTCCTATGCCCTCTTCTAGTAGTTGCAAATTCTGTGGTCTAATTTCTAGATCTTTTATCCATCTTGAGTTGATCCTATGCAGCGTGAGAGGTTGGGGTTCAGTTGCATTTTTCTACATATGGTTAACCAGTTTTCCTAGTACCATTTGTTGAAAAGGCTGTCTTGGCCCCTTTGTCAAAGATCAAGTTGCTATAGGTATGAGGATTTTTGTTTATGTATCTTCTATTCTGTTCCATTGATCTATGTGTCTGTTTTTATGCCAATACCATGCTGTTTTTATTACTATATCTTTGTAGTATAGTTTGAAGTCCAGTATAGTGATGCCTCCAGCATGGTTTTTGTTCCTAAGAATTTCTTTAGCTATTCTGGGTGTTTTGTTTTTCCATATGAGTTTTAGGAGTGATTTTTCTATTTCTGTGAAGAATGATGTTCAGATTTTACTAGGGATTGCATTGAATCTGTATATCTCATTTGGTAATATGGCCATGTTGATGATGTTTATTCTGACTATCCAGGAACATGGGCAGAATTTCCATTTTCTGAGGTCTTCTTATATTTCTTTCTTCAGTGTTCATTTATCTTTTAAAGCAGATTGGGATGCAACAAATTACTAAAGAATTGAGCAAAAACTTACCTACAGAAATATACTATATTGATTATAGCTCATCCCCTTTCTTAAACATTTTTTTTGTGTGTGTGGAGATTCCTCAGAAAATTGGGAATGGATCCCCCATTTGATCCAGCTCTACCACTCCTGGGTATCTTTCCAAAGGGACTGAAATCAGAATAGTATAGTAATACCTGCATATCCATGTTTATAGCAGCACAATTCACAATAGCCAAATTATGGAACCAACCTAAGTGTCTGTCAACAGATGAATGGATTAAAAATTATGAAATATACACACAATAGAATTCTACTCAGCACTAAATAAGAACAAAATTATGTCATTTGTTGGAAAATGAATGGACCTGGAGAACATTATGTTGAGTGAGATTAGTCAGTCACAGAAAGTGAAGAGCCATATATTTTCTCTCATATGCAGAAGCCAGGGAGTAATCAGGATACAAGAGGGACTTTAGATAATGGAGGAGAAACCCCAGTGGATTGAGAGATGTGGTCTGGGGGGGAGGAAGAATTAAGGAAGGAAACACTTCCATTGACATTATGTACATATATGAGAATACCAATGCCAATCTCAATATCATGTATAGGAATGGGGGAGTGGGAAGGGAGTTGGGGGAAAACCCACCAAGCACTGTTGTACATGTATGTCGCTATCACTGTGAACTACATTATGATGTGAGACTACAATGCACCAATAAAAGCATTTTAAAAATATGACAAGTTAAAAAAGGACATAAAATGGTATTGATACAGTGACCTATCTCCAGTTTTAATGTCAATCCTGTTTAATACTTAATTTTTTTCTGATTATGAATGAGACTTGGGAAATACAGAAAAAACAAGTAAAAAAAAAACTTCCAGAGTCCATGAATAGCATTTTTGTACACCTTCAGATTTTATCCAAAATGTATATAAATATTTTTCTGTTGGTTTTGTTGTATATGTGTTTCATTGTCTGCTTCTCTGACCTAAGAATGTAGCGTAAATATTTTCCACATCACAGGTATTCTTGAATTTACCTTTATTGGCCAAGTAGTATTTATCATATCATATGAATGTATCCATAGTTGGTTTTTTGGCAGAAGGTACTAGAGATTGAACCAGAGGCATTCTACTACCTCTGAACTACACCCCCAGCCCATTTTTAACTTTTTTTTTTCTTGTTTTGAAACAGGGTCTCCCTAGGTTTCTGAGAGTCTTACTGAATTGCTGAGGCTGGCCTTGAAAATTTGTTATCCTCCTGTCTCAGCTTCCCAAGGACTGGGATTGCAGGTGTATACCACCACACCCAGCCCACAATATTCTCTGATGCTGTTTTAACAAATAACCACAAACAACACACATAAGCTACAGTCCTATCGGTTGGAAGTATCACTGAGCTGAACTCAGGGGGAGTGGGATTTTATTCTTCTCTGGAGGCCCTTAGGGGAAATTCATTTCCTCACCTAGTGGAGTTTCTAGAGACCATCTGGATTCCCTGACTGGTGGCCCCTTTATCTGTCTTCAAAACCAGGAACATGTCATGTTTAAACAGCTCTGAAACTCTGACCTCTTCTTCCTCTTCCACAACATTAAAGATTTCTTGTGAGTATAGTGGCTCCACCTGGATAATACAGGGTAATCTCTTTATATTATGGTCAGCTAATTAGCAACCTTAATTCCACCTACAAATTTAATTTCTCAATTTGACATGTAACAAAACATAGTCACAGATCTGATAATTAGGATGTGGACATCTCTGGAGCACTATTTCCTACCTCTGCAGTACCTTAATTTAATTTTCATTTTTTTCCTCTCGCTCTCTCTTTTAAATACCTCTCTGTACCCAATTGTCTTTGTTCATTCACTTGCAGGAAAGATCCTAAGTCAGCAGCACAAACATTTTATAAATAATGTCAGCTGCTGCACCTGCTCCATTTCTTTTGTATAAAGGGTATACTCTTTAGGAAATTATTTTAATGACATTTTCTGGAATATCTCATTCAAATTAAGTATAATAAACTAATATGGAAAAAGTGCAAGTAAATCTTTCAAGGGAAATAAAACAGAAATACCTCTGGACCCTTTCTTGCACATTGATTTCATAGAAGCTGTTTCTACCCAAGAAATTCCCTGAGATATGTTTGAAAGGGCTCCAACTCATTAGGCCAGAGGGATGCCTAAGGATCCAAAGCTTAATTAAATTTTGTAAGCAATCCAATCACATTCATAAAACTCCTAATGTTAAGCACCAGTGGCATTTCTTTTACTCAGGACAATTTAAAGATATATTTAATGTTAGGTGTGATTCAATCGCATGCCTTTTAAAAGGGAGGTTTTGGCAGTAATAAATATATTGAATGTAGAATAATCATGAGCTTAAAAATTACAGCTCTTTGCCTCCATTTCTTTGCTAGAACAACTATTTTTATTTCCTTATTAAAAATTGCATTTACTCTGTTTTGTTTTTCCTTTCAAAGGCACTCAACTAAAAGAAGAGAAGAGCAAGGATTATTGTCAGGGTGATTTTTAATTCCAAGAGAGAAGAAATATAATAAAAAACATAGAACGTAGTAACCAAAACTTAAAGTGTGGGATGGGCACCATTTTTTTTTTCCTGGAATGTTTTCATTTCTCATATTGTTTATCAGGCAGCGGGTTAGGTCGGGCTGTCCATAAGCAGACTCCTACTTATTCAAGGCACTTCACTGCAGTGACAGTACTAGTGGCCAGAGATTCCACAATGTGTCTTCTTAGTTCCTCTGCTGGTGGAAAGATTCTGAGGTCTACCATGAACCAAACCCCATGGACTAAGTAAGTCTCTTAACTATTTTTTTTTTTTTACTCTTTACCTGTTATGTGTTGGACATTGAACTCTGATACTGAAAGATTGTTATTTCTGCTCCTATGAATCAATATCTAGTAGAGGAGAGAAACAGAAGTTAAAAGCTTAGGGTCAGAGGAGGGCAGAGCCCCTATCATGGGAGGAAAAGAGCGGTGTGGGATTTGATGGCCACCAAAACTGAAGTTGTGGGAAACACCTAGCAACATCACTGAATGTAATTCGAGAGGATAGGAGAAAAGAGAAAGATGTGCTGCTCATGAGGGAAGTGTCAACCACAGGGGACCACAACTGGAACAGAGAAAGTATGAAATATCAAGGTGCGCCTGGTAACCCAAGTAGTTTGGTATTGCTGGAGGGTAGATCTCAAGAGTGAAAGGAGATTCCTAGAAAAGAATAAGGGTACCAAGTGCAGCAGGGTCTTGCAAACAGTGTTCAGAGCTCAGCTGTGTCCTGTAGAGCATTGATGTATTTGAAATCGTTCAGTGGTAAATGCATCTTGGCTCCTCTGTTGACTATTTGCATGATGCATCTGAGCAGAAACTTCTGAAGTAAGAAGTTGAGGTCATAGGACCTCCTTTCTATCACTGAATGTAAACCCCCAAAAGTAGCACAAACTAACACAGTCTAGTGGGTTGCTGCATGAGCAGCATACTAACAAGGAAGGAAGGAGCTTGCTTTACCCTGTGACTATTGAAAAGTGGGAGCCAGAAAGTCAGAAAATATCACAAATTAACATGACTTCTTCCTCAGGAAACAGATCCAAGGAAAGACAGATGAATAAAAAGGATATTTAAAAAACACAGCTCGCTTCTTTTTTTTTTTTTTTTTTTTGCGGTACCGGGGATTGAACGCAGAGGTGTTCTACCTCTGCGCTACGCCCCCGGCCCTATTTTTTATGCTTTATTTTGAAACCGGGTCTCACGAGGTTATGGAGGGCCTCACTAAGGAGAGAGAGAGAGAGAGAGAGCTGAGGCTGACCGCGAACCCGGATCCTCTGGTCTCCGCCTCCCAAAGTACTGGTGTTATAAGCGTGCGCCACCACGCCTGGCACACGGCTCGCTTCTTAATTTTGAAGAAGGGAGAATGAAAGATGGGTGAGCCACTTGAGATAAACATGCACACCACCCTTAAAAGGCCCTCCCCACCCTTACAAGGAGTCACCATAAAAGAAGTGCTCTCCAGACTTGCCATTTTCTGTGTTCTCTGGAAAACAAAGGCTGAAAAATAAAAGCTGAAGACTAAAGACAGAAAGACAATGATAGTCATGGAAAATGTTCTATGGGGATTTCAGCCAGCACCCCCTCTTCCTGTTTTATCCCTTTTCTCCTTTCCATTACAGTGACCCACCTCGTACCCCTGACTAATGATACAGAGGCCAAAATGCATGAGTTCTGCTTCTCATCGATTTAATTTTTGGTTAACATGAATTAATTATGCATATGAATGGGGTTCCATGTGATATTTTCATATCTATACAGTGTGCATAGATCAAATAAAACTTCCCTTTATTCACCTTCCCTACACACACACACACACGCACACACACACACACACACACACACACACTTCCAGCCACTATTTTTCACTATTCTATATTCAGGTCGATCTTTGTTAGTTTGTACATATGAGAAAGAACATACAGTACTTGTCTTTCTGTGTCTCACTTATTTCAGTTAACATAATGTACTCTAGTGCAATCCATTTTGCGACAAATTATAGAATTTCATGCTGAATGATATTTCTGAATGATATTTAATTGTACACATATACCATATTTTATTTATTCATCTCTTGATGGGCACCTAGGCTGATTCTACATCTTAGCTATTGGAATAGTGCCACAATAAACATGGGCATGCAGGTATCTCTTTGGTATACTGATCTCATTTTTCTTGAATATATACCCAGAAGTGGCACATGGATCATATTATAGACCTATTTTTAATGTTTTGAGGAACTGTTCTCCATAATGGCTATCCTTTATATTGTCACCAACAGCATGTAAGTGTTTTTTTTTTTATCTACATCCTCACTAGCGTTTGTTATTTTTGGTTTTTGGATAATCATTCTAATTGGCGTGAGATGATATCTCATTGTAGTTTTGATTTGCATTTCCTTGATATTGGCCATTTTGTCAGCCATTTGTATTTCTGCTTCTCTATTTTATTTTCCCTCCTGACTGTAAGAGCAACAGGCAAAGCTACTGGAGGGAAAGGGAAGAGGGTTAGGAGAGATAAGCATTTTATCACAGTGACTCTGTCAAAAGCTAAGTTTCTGAGAATTGGGGTATTTAACAATCTAGGGACAAATAGGCCATCCCCCAATAGAGATCACACACAGTGCTGCCTAAGGAGAGCCCATTCTGAAACTCGGACTGACAAAGAAGAAAGCCAGCAGAGTGAGCCCGATCTCAATGGCCACCCACACCTCCAGGCACTGTCCCTTGCCCTCAGACAAACTACAGGGAGATTGAACTCAAATACCCAACCCTCAGCCAGCTGGTCTAAAGAGAAGAGGTGTGGGTTCCAGATAAAGATGCAGGGATGTCAGGGAGAGTTTAATCATACCATATTGGGATAAACAGTAGCTTAAAAATAGCATGCCTCTTAAATATGAATACAATTTAAAGAAATAACATGGTGCCTTCATATATAATTAACAGCAAAGAATGGAAGGAAAGAAGGCAGATAGGGAAGAGGAGTCCATAAAAGAAAAAAAGCTACATTTGAAATAAAGTATCTCCGATAAAACATTGTTTTTTTCCAATAAATGCCTCACTTGCTAAAATAAGCCATAGGGCCAAGGAAACACATTTTCACCTCATTTGACAACCAAAGTTATAACAATGTCACTATGTGGCAAATCTCTATTCTAAAAGTCTTTCATAAAAGTAGCTTCTAGGAACAGAAATGTCTACTATTGCACACATCTTTGATCCTCTATAGAAACACAAGATGAATGTCTTTCCATACTATGTCAGGCCCAGAGAATGGGGGCCCTCTGAAGACTGGATGACGGAACCTCAGCTTCTCTAGCAGACCTGGCATGGGATAGGAAATAGTCTGACTGAAACTGCAACCCCATGATATATTATACGTGTTTGGTTTTTGTTTTATTTTATTTTATTTTTTTACCAGTGAAATAGTTCCATGTGGGCTGTGCCACATGTGCTCTTTGCGTTCCATGCAGAGAGCAGAGCAGTGCTGCAATACAGACCAGCAGGAATTTGATGTTGTGCCTGTACCATGCCTAAAGCAATTATTCTCCTTTTCTTCATTAGTATGCAGCTCAGCTCCAGATACTGCCAACGCCAAAGGTCAAATTCAGATTTCTATATAAGATCTTAGAAATAAATCGGAAGTCCTACTCCTAAATGGTGCCTTCAATGTCATGTTTGTATAGGATTTCTCTCCCAGAGAATTTCTCCCCCCACAGGACTTAATTGGTGTGTCCTTCCTCCCAAAGACAATTATATGCTGAGAATCTTTTCTCCCTGTACCCCTGGGCAGACTGCATTGGGTCTGCTTTTGTTGGACTCTCAAGTACTCATGGTGGCCCATCCCTCAACTGCTCTTGGGTCTCAGGAGTAGAGGCTGCAGCCAGGCCTCACCACAGCAGGGCTATTTCCCTGACCCCGTGTCCACAGTGGGTGAGGCTGCGGCCTGGAAGGCAAGGAGAAATGACTGGAAATGGAAAGGGCCGTTAGTGATTTGCCCACATAGAAAGCAAAAGCTGTGTAGAGTTGCACCGTGCTCAGTGGCCCATCCTTCCAGCCAGCCACATTTTCTCCTCATTAATCTTAACATTGGCTGGTGGTGTGACAGAAAAGGCCAACTCCATTGACATTTGAAATGAATTTTAAATACATAGGCAGCTATGGACACTCAGAGAGAAAAGCCCAGATCAGTGCAACCAACTAATATTATACCATCTTTTATCTCCCTCTTCACCTCCTTCCCAAGCCCCTTGTAATACCTCACTGAATATTAAGCAGAATATAAAAAACTGAACAAATATTTTTTAATATAGCATATAAAGCTAGCCCATAATATTTACTTTAAAAACATAATTAGTGGACAATTTTGAGAGCGTTATGGTTTAGAAATCCGGGTCATCTACATTGGTTTGTCCGATCTATGCCATGTTAAGACAGAGGCATTAAAACTGCCTTGTGAAACTGAATCTCAGCATTTGGGGACTTCTTATTGTTCCAGACAAGATGAAAACCTAGTCTTCTAATCCTGAATCCTATGGTTTTTCCAGCCCTGCCCCTTTATTTCACTTTGAATTTCCAAGAGCTGTTCCTTTTTTTTAATGTGTTATAAATACACATTATCTATGTTTGTTTTCCTGCTAATTCAAAAGACTCATCCTTTGACATATGTATAATGGAGGAGACAGGACTTTTTTTGGTTTCTCTCCTCCTTTGCATGGAGGGTTTTTTTTCCCCATAATAAAAATTCATTAGGAAAGTCGTTCAACCAGAATGTATTAAATGCCTCTAACCTGCAGAACCCCATTCTGCTCTGAAGTCAGAGGTGGCAGACTTAGATAGAGAAGAAATATATGCTCGCCCAGGATCTGTACGTCTCTGGGGAGTTCGTTGGCACCAGCCCCTGTGCTGACAGCCACTGGGCTAGATCCGTTTGTCCATGTGTAAAATGAGAATAAGCACTTTTCCAAACACAAACATGACAGTAAATATGTAAATAGAAGGTTTTGAGGTGCACACTGAATAAAATTTTAAATCCCAGAATGCTATTCCTTTTCATATTTCCATTTGAATCTCTGAGCAATGTTTAATTTTAGAAAATAAAAACAATTCTTGCAAGACCTGCATAACAGAATGAAGACCAAAAATGCAAGAGCTGATCCCAGTATTTGGTGGGAAACATACTCCACGGCCCTACTTTACACAGAATAATATTCACAGATGTGTCCAAGGTTCTTACAGAAGGTCCCTCATGGGACTCCATGTACACTAAAAACAATAGAGTCATAAAACTTACAGATCTACTTTTTTCAATCTGTTTGCTCACTTTGTTTTGGACACAGTCATTTAGGAATTGGATAATGGATGGCTGGAAAAACAGTATTATAATGAAGTATTCACATTTATACCCCATTTTTTCTAATTCTTTAAGTTTATACTCCAAATAAGTCCTGAATCCACATACTCTCTATATAAGAGACTGGAAAGATCCATTGGTTGAAAAGATCCAGCCCTCCCCCTGCTATGCTGCGCTGTGCTGCGCTGTGCTCTGGGATTCTCTCCAGGTCCCATCCCCTTCCCATCACTGGCCCGTAACCTCTCCCGTATGTTGAAATAACTACATTGACTAATATGTTTTGAGTTCTCACTATGTGCCAGGAATCCAGCGCTTTACATATTTTAGATATCTGTCAAATCTCAAAGTCAATGGTGCAAGTATTACTATTATCCTAATAGTGTCCATGAGGAAACTGAGGCACAGACAGCTTAATAACTTGTCCAAGGAGATGCAATAGAAAGTGGAGATATGATTTAGGCTACTGCTCTCCAGCCTCCGAGTCCATGATTTGGTCACTCTATGGAAATGCACAGGATTTACTACATTTTCTTCCTTTCTTATATTTATTTTTATTTTTATTTTATTTTATTTGTGGTACTGGGGATGGATTCTAGTGATGTTCTACCTCTGAGCCACACCTCAGCCCTATTTTATTTTTTATTTTGAAATGGCTTCGCTGAGTTGCTGAGGATCTCGCTAAGTTGGTAAGGTTGGCCTGGAACCTGTGATCCTCCTGTCTCAGCATCCCAAGTACTGGGATTACAAGCATTCGCCACCACGCCTAGCTGGATTTATTATATTTTCTATGGTATGTAATGAGAGTGCCAGAGAAGAGCATGGCAGCCTGGTTCATGATTATTAGCACCTCCTGAGCAGTTCATACATCAACTCTGTTCTAGTAAGTAGCACTTGTTACACCTCTATCATGTATAAGAAGGTAGCATTATCCTCACTGTGAACATGAGAAACCTCAAGTACAGAAAGGCAAATTAGCTTTACCAGTATCATTTGGCAAAAAGGTAACAGAATCCTATCTAACAGACAATCCTGTCTCTCTAAAAATTTATTTCATATCAGTAAAAATATATGAAGATTTACCTAAAGCCTTGACATAGGATCAGAAAATAAAATGAAGCCAGGTGTGGTGGCACATCACATGTCTATAATCCCAATTCTTAGGAGGCTGAGACAGGAGTATCACAGGTTCGAGGCAAACCTCAGCAACTTAACAAGGCCCTCAGTAATTTAGTGAGACCCTGTTTCAAAATAAATCATAAAGTAGGGTTGGGGGTGTAGCTCAGAGGTAGAATGCCCTGGGTTCAATCCCCAGCACCACAAAAAAAAAAAAATGAGCTTAATATGAACATACATACATGTGCCAAATCCATAGTCCCTTTTGTTCTCAGTTCTGAAAATTACACTATTTTTATCCCACAAATGCTATCTTTATGCCATTCCATATCTCTCTGATCCTAAACAATTCTGCAGTATTTCTCAGAAACTGTCAGCTGAATTATTTGGAACTACTCTTTTAATTTATTCCCATTTTGGGGGGGAGGGGAGAGGAAAGGAACAAAAGAGAAGTGTGTGATGGATGCACATTTTGCTTGTGAGGATGTTTCAGCTCTTTCTCGTGACTGACACATGACACCATGCTTCTCCATCCACAAAGACCACCGTGTAGCATCTAGTACTGCGCCAGAGAAACCTTGGCTGAGCTAAGCCTCGGGCAGACCAAGGTAGGACGGTCCCAGGCACAGACAGTCTATCTGTTCTTCGTCTTGTCTTTCTTCTGACTCCTTCCCATCTCCCTCCTTCCTCAGTGTGCTTCCCTGGGTGTCTCCATGGTGCCTGGTGAGGGCTACCCAAATAACCTAGCCATCAGGAGAGCCTTTCTGGAGGCTGACAGGTAGTCCCCAAGTTACCCATGGGTTGCTTTCTTGTACCACCCTGAGTCTTTCAGTGGGCACTGGTGAGGGGAGAGAAAAATGGGAGAAGACAGACCCCATTTTTCTTCTTCTGGAGAAGAAACTCCAGCTTCCAGCTTGATCCCAATCCATGTCGCTCTGACTCCAAACAATTCTATCCCCCTGGAGCAGTGCTTCTCAGAGCGTGCCCACTGAATGACTCAGGATGCTACTAGAAAGCAACCCAAGGGTAACTTGGGGACTGCCTTTCACTCCAAAAAGGCTCTCCTGCTGTCCAGGGTATCTGAGTAGCATTTCACCCTCTAGCCTATTTGGTTTCTTCCCCAGAAATTATAAGTGCCTGAAATAATTGTACTTAGTTGTACTTAGTTGGTCATTTCTGTAAGGATCTCCAGTTTCCTCCCAGTAGAATGCAGGCTTCCTGTGGGCAGAGTTTTGCTCAGTTCACTTCTGCTACCCCCTGGGGGTTGGAAGAGTGACAGACTCCCAAGTGTCTGCCCTGCTCAGCAAACATTTTGTGCCTGGCTCCCTCGGAGTTACTGATGAGCATTTATATCCTAATCTTGTCTTAAAATACAACAACTAGAGAATGAGGTGTATAGCAAAATTTTTCTTAGTTTATTTACGAACAGTGATAATTCTTTCTTGAAATCTGGGGAAACACATAGGTTCAGTACTCTGCAGACCCAGGCAAGGTGTTCATTTGTCGCAATACAGTATTTTACAAATTAAAACAATCTCTCTTTGGGAAACTTAGTAGAATTAACCAGGATCATGTATCCCAGAAAGAAAAAGAAACAGCTTTTAATTACTTGAACAGTATAGCCCCTTCCCTGTGTTCACAGATTGCTGCATCCTGCCCCCTCCTGGAAGAGAGAGCTCATGACAGATGGTGGCCATCCAAAAAGCACTTTGATTTTTTATCCTTTTTCTTATTACTAGAGTAAATTACATCCTCAAACTGCTTTTTGTTCCCCTATTCTTTCCTACTTCCAAAATAAATGAACAGTAAATAAAAGGGAATATGAGTGCCAGAGAAATACAGAGAGAAAAAGAGCCTTTATATAGGACATCTTTGGAAAACAAAAATAATCCTTTATATCTGTAAAACTATTTTCATGTAGAGTTGTTTAATAATTAACTCTCTAAACTCTCACCATCTGGCATTCTCTCAAATAGTGTGGTAGGGGTTATCTAAGTTAAACCTTTAAAAATAAACTTCTGAAAATTAGAGGTAACACATTCATGTTTACTTATATTAATTTGTATTTATCTCAGTTTCAATTAATGGAGTAAATATCATATAAAATGTGATAAATATAATCACTGATTTTAAATGCATATCTTTTAAGATATGAAGTTCCTTTTCTAGATAGCGAGATTGACTTGCTATATTTAACCTTAATTTATTTTTTCTGGCCAAATTTGTCCCATCTAGTTACACAGCTCACCCTACCAAACTTCATGTCTACAGGAAAATGAAGCAATTCAGCCCAGTCTTATAGGCCTGTGCTTAGCCAGATGAGGACACCATCCTACAAAACATAGGACTTTTTCATTAACCAATAATATGAGCTATATTTTAAAGCATAGACTACCTAAGCCCGCTATACATTGATTTTAAACAGACATTTCTACAATCTTACTTAAAACACCTAATATATGAGAAAGACAGTCTATAAGACATGTTAACTGAGGTATCTCCCAGTACCTTTAAAGCAACCCTGTGCTGTGTTACAACATCACTGTGGGCACTGTGAGGTCTGACCACGAGGTCTGGCCACAAGGTCATGGTGGAGGAGGACCGAGAACAAAGGAACAAAGAAAGAAAATGCCCCCCTGGCCATTGCCCCGCCCCGAGATGACCTGGCCACTAGCACAGCAACCAGCAGCTTACAGGACTACTCCTGTACTTCCCCCCTTCCATGCCCCAAAAAAACCCTAGTCTGTAAGGAGGGGGCTTCTGACCCTCACGGGCTCTACCCCGCAGTCAGTTGCCTCCTTCCAGGTATTATTCCTAAATAGAGCCTGTTCCTCGCTGGGGCCTGCTCTCCTTGACCCCATTTACGCTAACAACCACAAAGCAAAGTGTCTGTGCCACTAAATTATAGGTCAGCTCTACTTCCCTAACTTTAAGAGGATAACACAAGGAGTTGCCATGGGAAAGACGCATTGTTTCTTTTTGAAAACCAGGATCAAGTTTTCAATTTCTTCTTCTTCTTTTTTTTTTTTTTTTTTTTTTTTTTGCGGTACCGGGGATTGAACCCAGGGGCGTTCGACCTCCGCGCTACACCCCCGGCCCTATTTTTTAGACTTTATTTTGAAACCGGGTCTCACGAAGTTGCAGAGGGCCTCACTAAGTAGAGAGAAGGAGAGAGAGAGAGACAGGGAGAGAGAGAGAGAGAGAGAGAGAGAGAGAGAGCTGAAGCTGGCCGCGAACCCGGATCCTCTGGTCTCCGCCTCCCAAATTACTGGGATTACAAGCGTGCGCCACCACGCCCGGCTCAAGTTTTCAATTTCACTTTTTCATTACATTACTTAGTCTAAGGCCCCACAAAATAAGCTAGAGAATCAAGGCAATAAAAGCATTTTATCTATCGGGGGGCTCTTGTTGGATAGTAAGAAGAATCACTGTAGTTAAGAGAATAAATTTTGGAGTCAGATTCCTTAAATTCAGAGTCCACTCTCTATGTGGGTACTATCTATGGTACCTTGGGAAGTTATACTGTGGGCCGTAACACAGATTTGTTTCTGCATCTGATCCTGCTGACAGATGGTTCAGAGCTAAACATTCAACACTTTCACAACTCACTCCAGGCTCCTGCTCCTTCTCTATCTCTCTTTTTCCATTTACTTACTATAATTTATTTCTTTCATATAACTTTTATTATTATAAGCCACCTTTAAATATTTCAAGGAAATGAATAAGATTCAAACTATAAATAAGGTGGACTAAACTGAACATGGGCTTTTCGGTCACTTATTTCAGACCAGGTTACTTAATTCCCTTGTAAAATGCTCTTAAAATAGGTCACATCAATTTCAGAAAGCACCTCTTAGAATATGATATCTTCTATGTGCAGGAAAATCCATAATTTAAAAAAGATCTTCTTCACATAAGACTACTTTGTTAACATATTGATGTTGACTGTTTCATAAATGTATCTAAAGAGAGAATTCTTAAAACATCAAATGTGCTGGTGGGTTTCCATGCTCAGGGACACTTAAATGGATCAGGAATGTGGCAGAGAGCAGCTAAACTCCACTGGCCCTGAGCTTGAAGTAAATAGAAATCGAGCTTTCAGCAACATCCAATCCTAGAAAAAAGGTGCAAGAGGGAACCCAGACAGGGCGAGTCAGTCCATCAGACCAAGTTGGTCTGGTTCCCATGAGACTCTGAGAACTGTCCTGAGAGAGATGTATGTCTTTAAATGGCTAGGCAAACTTCAGTCTTAAGCTCACAAACAGGAATAAGGAACAAAGGCTGTTTTTTGCCTCCTGGAGCTACCCTCTAGGACTCTACTCTGAGGAAGGGAATGTTTGAGCTGCAGAACAAGAAGGATTCAGTCTTAATGAAGTACCCAGATTTCAACAGGAAAATGCAGGCTGGGGGTGTAGTTCATTGATAGAGTGTGTAGTTAACCATGCACAAGGCCCTGGGTTCAATGCCTAGCACCAAAGTTGAGAAAAAATTGTAACCCAGTATCAACAGAAATGGATGGGACAAGACTGTTCTTTTGGGGACACTTGTAATTGGGTTACTGAAAGACAAAGAAATCAGCAAGCACCATGTGTTATCCCTGAAGGTGGCCAATAACACCATTCAAGAATGTGATGAGTAAGGGATTATTATTATTATTTTTTTTAGTAGTGGATAAAAATAAAGCACTGGTATTTCCAGTGGTTTAACTTTGGGGATATGAGAGGCAAACACTAGTATCCTTGCTGCCCTTGTTATTTTCTGTCTTGGGCAGTGTCAGCTAGAGGATAAGTGTTATATATGGTGTAAATATGACATGAGATTCCAGAACTTACTGTTAGAAGATAAAGCCAGAAGTCCCCCAACTGTAAATGGGATTTGTGCCTCACACCACACTGAAGCAGAAGTATGTATCTCATCTCACAACCCAGGAATCCTCTGTCATTCCTAGAACACATTTGGATTTCCTCATATAGAAGTTACAGGGAAACGGTGTAGTGGTACACACCTGTAATCCTAGTACTTAGGAGGCTGATATAGAAGAATCACAGGTTCGAGGCCAGCCTCAGCAATTTAGTGAGACCCTGTTTCAAAATAAAAAAAAAATAATAAAATAAAAAGGGCTGAAGTTGTAGCTCAGAGGTAGAACACCCCTGGGTTTGATCCCCAAAACCAAAAAAAAAAAAAAATTATAGGGAGTTTACTTCACAGAATCACTAGCAAAATACTTAAAAATCTTAATCAAGTGTATCTATTTTTATTTCATTTTCCCCTACATTATCAACAATGTGTTTCTTTGCTCATTTTTTTTTTTTTTGCTTTTTTGTTACTGGGGATTAAACCCAAGTGCAGTCTACCTCCAGGCTACACCCCGAGTCCTTTAATTTTTTTTATTTTAAAACAGGGGTCTCACTAAGTTGCTGAAGCTGGACTCCAATCTGCAATCCTCCTGTCTTAGCCTCTCAAGCACTAAGATTATAGGCTTGTGCCAGCAAGCCCAGCTTCATTAACTTTTGTCTCATTAATTTTTTTATCCCTCCTGGATTCCCCCTCCCATCTCAAGTGCCTCCACCATTTATGAGACAGAGTAACTCCACAAACCCAATTCTGGGTATCGCCAGCAGCAGCAGGGGCACCATCACCATCCGTATGGTCATGATCTTAGCAAACATTACCATGTATTTATATCTCCAACACTCCTTAAAGGATTAATTCATTTAATCCTTACAAAAACCCAGTGGAAGAGAGAGAGAGAGAGAGAGAGAGAGAGAGTGTGTGTGTGTGTGTGTGTGTGTGTGTGTGTGTGTGTGTATTAGTTACCAGGGATTGAACCCAGGGGCACATTCTACCTCGGAGCTACACCCCAACCCTATTTCTTTTTTTATTTTGAAACAGGGTCTCACTAAGTTGCTAAAGGCCTTGCTAGTTGCTGAGGCTGGCCTTGAACTGGCAATCCTCCTGTCTCAGCCACCCAAGTACTGGGATTACAGGTGTGTGCCACCATGCCTGGCTGGTTAAATTTTACTGTCATTTGTATTGTGTAGTTGAGGAAACTATAGGAAGCAAATATATATACATACATATACATATACATATACATATATATATATACACTCATTTTTCTATCACAAAACTTAGTATAATAAAATAGTGATAAGACAGTGCAACTGAACCTTTGCAGGGAAGAACTCTTCATAAAGTCTTTTCATGAGAAATCCGTTTTTAGAGTGTTTAGAAGCTCAACAAAGAAACATAGCATTGTAGCCACAGGCAATGTATGGCATATGTTGGAAATGGTGAGACTTGATTGAAAGGCATATTATTTGAGGAAGAACTTCTAGAGATTCAGCACGAAAAAAAAATATTTGAAATAAAATAATAAATTGGATTTAAATGACAAAATAATTATATATGGTTAATTTTAAGTTGTAGGAATTCACAGATTTTTTGCAGGGAAATGATATAATTTTACTCATATTTTAGAACATTCATTTAATGTACACAATAGAGAACAAATTGGAGGGTGTCAAAAGTGCATTGTTGGGGGTCGATGGATGCAAACATACTAGTTAGGCTACTCTGCTGAAACAGACTTAATTTAATCCTCAGTTCCAAATGCCCAATACTATCTGCATTCCTCCAGCCTTGGCATTTTTTTCTTTTTATTTTTCTTAAAAAACAAGTCATTGTGACAATCATTTTCCTTATTGTTTTTCTTTTTCTTCAGTTTTTCTCTTGTATTCCTCAGAAACCAGTTTTGTTATCTTGTTGCAAATCTACTTTCCTTTGCTTCAAATTCTTACACTTAAACTCATTCATTCACTGATTTTAAAAAATGTTTACTGAGCCAGGCATGGCGGTGTACATCTCTCTTCCCAGTACTTATGAGGTTGAGAAAGGAGGATCACTGGTTCAAGGCCAGCCTCAGCAACTTAGCGAGGCCCTCAACTATATAGCGAGACCCTGTTTTAAAATAAAAAATAAAACAGAGCTGGGGTTGTAGCTCAGAGGTAGAATGTGCCTGGGCTCCATCCCCAATATCACTTGCGCGTGCGCGCGAACACACACACACACACACACACACACTCACCTGAATCCTATGAAGCAGGCACATAAATTTAATATTTCCTAAAGAATTATTACTTCCTAATTTTCCTCTGCTTTAAGTTGATCTGTTATTTGGGGGGAACAGTTAACCCATTGAGATCTTGCACATTGAAGGAAACTATTATGTGAAAGAAAAAAACCAGATCTTCAGCTATAATTCCCTTGGAGGGCTGTGGGTTGTGCCTGTCTCGCTCTCTGTGTGTCTTTCTATCTCTCACTTTGTCTCTCTGTCTTGGTTTCTCTCTCATCTACAGCCTTTGCTGAACATGTTAATATCTGATGGCACTCTAGGAGGTGGGAAGAAATATGGCCGTTGTCACCAAGAAGCAGACTGGAAATTTGACAAAGAGGTCACCTTGGGTAAGCCCAAACTTACATGAAGCTGCATCCTCTGAACCAAATAATCTTTCCATGAGGAGAATTCCCCTGTGATATCCTCAAGTGTTTGAAAACTCTTGTTTCAAATGTCTAGCAATCTCCATTCAAGGAGGGATAAAAATTCTCATTTCTACATCTAGACCCTATCACTGAAGAGGAAGAGTGCCCCTTTAAGGCCAGGGAGGTGAAGACAGAATTAATGTTAAAGTGAATCATGCAGCTGGGCATGGCGGTGCATGCCTTTAATCCCGGTACTTGGGAGGCTGAAACAGGAGGATCACAGGTTTGAGATCAACCTCTGCAATTTAGCGAAACTCTCAGCAACTTAGTGAGAACCTATTTCAAAATAAAAAAATTTAAAAAGGGCTGGAGGTGTAGCTCAGAAGTAGAATGCCTCTGGGTTCAATCCTCAGTAACCCCCATCCACCCACACACACAGGTCTGTAATCCCAGTACTTGGGAGGCTGAGACAGGAGGATCTCAGGTTCAAGGTTCAACAACAGGCTCAACAGGTTCAACAACAGGTTCAACAACATAGTGAGACTTTCAGCAAACTAGTGAGACACTGTTTCCAAATTAAAAACGGGCTGGGGTGTAGCTCAGAGCTAGAATGCCCTAGGGATAAATCCCCAGTAACACACACACACACACACACATACACACAAAGTGAAACGTGCAGAGGGAAACTTAATGGTATTATATTGTTTCTTTGAAATTTGACATGAGAGAAGATTTTAAGTATCCTTACCTCACAAACATGCATACATACATATACATATACATATACATATACATATACATATATATACACACAATGGCAACTATAGGTGGTGATGGAGGGTTAATTAGTTTGACTGTTACAATCATTATATGATGAATATGTATATTGAATTATCATATCACAACCTTTGATTATATACAAATTTTATTTGTCACATAACTTATTTAAAATAAAAGCAAAACTATAATAAAAGTAACAAGCTGGATACAGTGGTACATGCCTGTAATCTCAGTACTTGGGAAGCTGAGACAGGAGGATCACAAGTTCACGGGCAGCCTCAGCAACCTTGTGAGGTCCCCCGCAACTTGGTGAGACCCTGTTTCCAAATAAAAAATAAAATAGGGCTGTGGGTATAGCTTAGAGATACAATTCCCCTCAATTCCCAGTAACCCCCCCCAAAAAAATTAAATAAATAAATGGAACAAAAAGCAAAAAATTAGGATAGGGTACTTTCAGTTTTGCTGGAGCCCATGAGAGACTAGAAGTCACCTTTTTAGCCAAGCATAGTGGCACACACACACACTTCTAATCCCAGTACTTAGGAGGCTGAGACAGGAAGATTTCAGGTTCACAACCAGCCTCAGCAACTTAGCAAGGCTCTCAGCAACTTAATGAGACCCTGTTTCAAAATGAAAGATAAAATAGGGCTGGGGATGTAGCTCAGAGGTAGAATACCCCTGGGTTCGATCCCCAGTAAAACATACACACACACATGCACGCATGCACGCACACACATCGTCATTTCTTCAATACTTATAATAAGAAAAACTGAACAAATTGAAAATCAATGGCTTTTCTTATTCCCATCAGAAAACTCAGGGCAAACTACACCCACTACTCTGGAAAGACAGGCAAAAATGGAAAGCTACAGCCAAGATCTGCTTAGCTAGATGAGAAGCTGCTGGGGTAAACTAATAGAAATGATTAAATGGTAATTCTGACAAATTTCTGGAGGCTGAGAAACTCCAGAATGCTGTACTCGTAGGAGAGGGTCCACAATCAGGGAGTTTCCCTCCAGGAACCCCATCAGTTATCATGGTGAAAATCCACACAAGATCCCCTGGCAGTGTAGGCAGGAAGAGAAGAGCAACAAAAATGAAATAAGCAGAGAGTTCTTAACAACAGCTTCCTCTTCAGGGAAAAGACTTCGCTGGAGGGCTATGTGGGGGAGAACATTCCTTCCATCCCACACCCTCTCATCCTTCCTGTCTGAACTACAGTGAGGGTGCTACACTACTGCAGAAACCCTTGCAAAGGTCACAGCCCACAGACAAGAAGCCACTAGAAGACTAAGAATCACAAGATGATAGACTGCTCCCTTTCCCATGCCTGACCACTACATCAGTAGAGGTTCGGTTCAAGGGTAGACTGAAATTAAATGAACCACAAGATGCATACTCTTTCAAAGAACTTAAGAAAGCCCAAACCCAGAGAAAACAGACAAAACAGAGATGCTAGAGGAATTTGAAGCGACTTCAACCTACATAAACAGTCCAACTCCTAGATGAATGAGCATAAATCTTCACACTAAAAGCCACTTCACTTCAGTTCCTACTATGGACTGAGTGTTCATGTCACCCTGGAGTTCATGTGATAAAGCCCTACATGCCAATGCGGTGGTATTTGAAGATGGGGGTTTTGGATGGTAATTAGGTCCTGAAGGTAGAGATCTCATGAATGAAATCATCACCTTTATAAGAAGAGACAGTAGTTGATATCACTCTCTATCACGTGGAGATGCCAAGAAGGCACCTGTCTACAATCCAGGAAGAGAGTCCTCATCAGAAACCAAATCAGCTGGCACCTAGATCTTGCACTTCCCAGCACTCACAGTTACACATTACAAGGCATGTCAAAAAAATGCAAGAAAAAACATAATTTGAAGACAAAAAACAAGTGTCAGAACTAGACTCAGATGTTCAAACTATCACACAGAGGATTTAAAGCAACTATGAGCCATATGTGGCGCTCCCGCCTATAATTCCAGTACTTGGGAGGCTGAGACAGGAGAATTGCAAGTTTGAGGCCAGCCTCAGCAACTTAGCAAGGCACTCAGCAATTTAGTGAGACCCTGTTTCAAATTAAATATAAAATAGGGTTGGGGATATAGCTTAGAGGTAGAAGGCCCCTGAGTTCAATCCCCAGTACAAAAAGAAAAAAGTTAACTATGATTAAAAAAATAATAAGGACACTAATGGATAAAGAAGAAACATAAAAGGACAGACACATCATGTAAACAGAGGTATAAACCCCGAGGAAGAATAAAAATTAATGCTAGAAATAAAAGTGTTGTTTGTACCAGGAATGGAAAAGCTTGTGCTGGGCTCATCATTAGACTAGATACCGAGGAGGAAAGGACCAGTGAAGCTCAAGGACAAGGCAACAGACTCCGCCTGAATTGAAATGCAATGAGGAAAACTAGATACTTTAAAAAGTCCAAGAAATGCAGGTCAGTTTAAAAAGTGTAACATATGCATAATTCTAACATCCGAATGAGAAGAAAACCTGGCAGAAGAAATGTTTGTGTTGATAATTCTAAAACTAATGACTAAAACCAAACCATAGATATATGTAGCTTGGATATAAGCATATAGCAACCACAGATTTGTCAAACAGATGAGTTAAAAAAAAACTTCAGATAGGCGTACATATGAAAAATGCAGAAAGCAAAGGACAAAGAGAAATTTTGAGATAATCCAGAGGGAGGGGAAGTAGTCTTATTCATGAGGAACAAGAATAAAAATTATGGCTGACCTCTTATCAGAAGCCATGTGAGCAAGAACAAAGGGAATGAAATGTTTAAGAAATCCAAGCCTCTAATTCTATGTCCAGCAAAAATATCCTTCAAATATGAAGGCAAATTTGGGCAACTGAGACAGGAAGATTGAAGGTTTAGAGCCAGCCTCATCAATTTAGCAAGATCCTATTTCATAATTAAAAAAAAATAGGGTTGGTGATATAGCTCAGAGGTAGAATGTCCCTGGGTTCAATTCCCAGTAACACACACACACACACACACACACACACACACACACACACACACACCCCACACACACACAATGAAGGTGAAATAAAGATGTTCTCAGGACAAAGACAAAAACAGAGTCATTGCCAGCTGACTCTCCTTTGAGAAATATTTGAAGAAGTTAGTCAAGGAGGAGGAAAATGGTATAGGACAGAATCTTGGATCTAGATTCAGAATGGAAGAGCACTGGAGAAACAATATATGAAAGTAAAACAATTTTACATTTTAATTGATTATATAATAACTATTCTTAATTGATTATATGGTAACTATTTAAAATAATATGTGTCATATGATCACAACAGATGTAGAAATGAAATCATGAAAGTGATAAAGATGTCACAAGACTGAAAGGGTGGAAATGAGAATACTTGTTATAAGGTAAATGAAAAGAAGAGATTGAGTATTATTTGAATAAGGACTTAGATTAGTTAAAATGTAATTTCAAATGGTCCAATAAAATTCTTCACTTTGTTTGCTCTAATGCTATCATCTAGTACTTAGTTCTTTATGATAAAATGCCTATTCTGTGAGCATCTGTCTGTCAGTACCATGTAGAGTTTTGGTTCCGATTGGTTGAGAAATGTACATATAATATACAGAAATACAATGACATGTATACAATATTCAATGTTGAGTTTACTATATATTATATATGTGGTAGATGAATATGTATATATTATCATGGATCCTGTATTTCCTGTACCTTTAGATATTTGTCTTTTCGCATTGTTCCCCAGAAAGTGGTTTATGCTATGACTTGTGGGTACTAAAGCAAGCTACTATGAACCGATTTTATTTATTTATTTATTTATTGTGGAACTGGAGATTGAACCCAAAGGCATTCTATCTTCAAGTTATACCCCCAGCCCCATTTTATTTCTTATTTGGAAACAGGGTCGTGCTAAGTTGCCGAGGCTGGCTTCGAACCTGCAATCCTCCTGTCTCAGCCTCCCAAGTACTGGGATTACAAGTGTGTGCCACCACACCTGGAGAACCTATTTTATTTAAACTTTTATTTTTCCTTTGTCTCATTTTTTCTTTGATTACTTTTTCAATTTTTCTTTATCATAAGATCATAAATCTTTAAAGCGATCTCAAACCCTTTAAGATACAGGAACAGAAATAAATGAAGCATTATAGTTCTAAGTGTGCTCTTGAGGAACATTAGTGGAAAAAATTACAGCTATCACTTAGAGGGGACCAAATGACATTAATCCTTTTAATCACTGGTGAAGTTATTTATTTTTACAGTTGCCTCATCGTGTTTGAATCACACTAAGGGAGGCATAATGTCAGTGCGGCTTCGCCATCCTTTGATACAGCTTTATTAGGCCACATAGTCATTACGGTACTTGTCATTGTTTGAAAAGCATTAATTAATTGCCAGCAAAACAACAAGAATTGTTATTGTGATGTGGCTTACACTCATTATTTCAAAGAAACATATAATCCTAAATTGAAATCTATTTCAAAGGACCATTTGCTCTAGTCCTTGCCATCAATAGGTGATTATTTGCATAGTTTCTACCCACCTGCCACCATTATGAAAAACCATGCAGGTTCTCCTAGACCTTTGAAGGAGCTTTACACTTTCCTCTTCCACTAAATTCGAACTGAATATTGAATATTTTAATTACAAAAAATCTCTCGTTATCCAGAGTAAATGTGTAAGCATTCCTAGAAAGCATGAATACCATGATCTGGGTACATTTTCTTTTTCTGGGAAACAGATTTTAGATACCTTAGCTGAGTACAAAGAGAAATTAAGTACCTCACATTTTAATGAGCTATAAGAATTGAGGTCAGAGGAAAACCAGCCCCCTGGGTTATTAAGAGGCAGGCTAAAAAGGTTCTGATGCCTAAATGTGTTCACTGTATATTCTATTTGGACAATTGATATATCTCATGCACTGTACTCATTACTTGGAAGAAGGTTAAGAAGAGTTTTCAAATGAAGACATAAAACATACCCTCTGGTTCTCACAATCTTGTGGGAGAGGCACATTTTACAAATATTAATTGTTAGGATTAAGTTTTAGTGCAGATTACAGAGAACTCAAAAGAGCAGAGACTCAAATAAGATTGAATTTTATTTTTTAACTTCTCATAAATATTAGTAGTCTGATATTCCTAGGAGAGTCCCAGGATAATTAATAATCACAGGGCTACTTCCTCATAGCCCAGTGTGGCTATTCCTATCCCAGCCATGGCATCTACATTCTGAATAGCAGCAAGTGAGAAAGGGAAGGAAAAGGGTGTGCTTCTTTTTCCTTTATTTTTTAAGAAAAGTGCACATATTTTGTGGATCTTTTGCACACCAATTGCACTATTTCTCTTTGACAAAATAGCCATAAAGCTGTTTGTAACCACAATGGTGGTTGGGAAATGATCTACTAAAAAATTAGCAAAATGACGGAAACATAAGGGTGAAAAGGCAAGTTGTGTTCAAAACATTAAGGGCTATTATTGCAAGAAAATATACATCCTTGATGTTGATTAATTCTCAAGAAATGTACACTATTGTTTTTATTACACTTGATCATATTCTGCTCTTCAAATTTTCTATTTCATTACTTTTATTACTTCAGAAATCCGATAACCAATTATGTCAATGTTAAATCTTGCAGATAGGGGAGATTTGGTTTTGCAAAAGTCCTAAGTATGGCACCTTTACCCGTGCTATTTCTAATAGAAAGGAAGTCACAGAATGGAAACAGTCATCACTACACTGTTTTGTCCTACCTAGTTGAAATAATTTTCCTTTC
This sequence comes from Glis glis, assembly GCA_004027185.1. NCBI lineage: Eukaryota > Metazoa > Chordata > Mammalia > Rodentia > Gliridae > Glis > Glis glis. Next base: position 39,879 of record PVJS01008464.1, read on the forward strand.
CAATAACATATTTGAGGACAGAATCAGCAATGTAGTGAGACTCTCAACAACCTAGTGAGACCTGTTTCAAAACAAAAAAATAAAAAGGGATGGGGGTGTAGTTCAGAGGTAGAATGTCCCTGTGTTTAATCCTCAGTACCACAAAAAAAGAAAGAAAAAAATTATTTTTCTCAGTGGTACAAGCACCCATGAGAACCTATGGAATAAGTCTGAAATGTGCTCTTATGGTGAACCAACTTTTTAAAGTAAGGCAACTGATAAGCCCTGTGTTAGTTACCTTTTCATTACTGTATCAAAAACCTGACATAGTCAATGTATAAAGAGAAAAGCTTTGGGCTCACAGTTTTGGAGATTTCAGCCTGTCATTAGTTGGGCCTGTTACTTTTCGGCCTGTGGCATGTGAGAAACACATGGTGGGGCAAATCGCTCACATCACGGCCAAGACACAATAAAAAGAGACAGAAGAAGAGAATGGGGTCCCACAACCCCTTTCAAGGGCGGGCCCCCAATGACCTAAAGACCTCCCACTAGACCCCACTACTTAAAAGTTCCATGCCCTCCCAATAGTGCCACAGGCTCAGGACCGGGCCTTTAATACATAGGCCTTTCAGGAGCACTCCAGACCCCATCTATATCACCCCCATTCAGACTCAAGAGCCTTCAGCTTATGCAACTAAAAGAGGAACTTGTGCTTTTCTTTGGAAGGGGGAGGGGACATTATGGGAGAAAAAAAAAAAAGACCAACAGCTGCTTCTTGTCAGCCCACAGCATCAGAGTGTGAAGGCGGCCATCTGAGAACAGGCTGGGGCTGAACCGCAATCATTGACTGCTGACACACATTATTAGAAGCAGCAGGGGAGGGGGCTTTTCAACTTGACATGTGAATATTTGGATCTGGGGTTTTTCTTAAAGCTCTGTCATGAGGGTGAGTTCAGACTGGAAAAGTAAAAGCAAAACTTTCACATTTCTGATGGTTATGCTACTAGTCATATTCCTGCTCCCTGTAATTACACAAGACATGACTGAGACTTTGACGTTCTGACTTATTCAGCAATGAATACATTTTATCATATCTTGTCCTGGCCCATGGAAATTGTATAAGGTCACATGACATACATAACAACTTTAGTACAATATCCTAGAGAGAAAGATAATGTTATTATAGGAGCCTTGTATGTAAAGATCTGAGGTAGAGAAACATAGCCACATGGACAATGGAAGGCCATTAAAATATTCCTTATGCAAGAGAGGTGCATACATTAAGAAGCTGGATTTTTTAATCATATTTTAATGTAAAGTAGAGATATTCAATGTCTTCTTCAATAAATGAATTGCTGAGACTGACTTTTTTTTTTTTTTTGCCGTACCGGGGATTGAACCCAGGGGCGTTCTACCTCCACGCTACACCCCCGGCCCAAATTTTTTATACTTTATTTTTGAAACCGGGTCTCACGAAGTTGCGGAGGGCCTCACTAGGTAGAGAGCGAGAGAGAGACAGGGAGGGAGAGAGAGAGGGAGAGAGAGAGAGAGTGAGAGCTGAGGCTGGCCGCAAACCCGGATCCTCCGGTCTCTGCCTCCCAAAGTACTGGGATTACAAGCGTGCACCACCACGCCCGGCTTGAGACTGACTTTTAAAACTCATTTAAACACACACACACACACACACACACACACACACACACATTTTGAATTAGTCAGAGTTTTCCAGAGAAAGAGAGAGACAGACCGACAGACAGAGATTATGATAATTGCTCATACAATTATAGAGTATGAGAAATTTCGTGTTCTGATGTCTGCAAGCTGGAGAAGCAGGAAAGTTGGTGGTCTAATTCCATCTAAATTCAAAGGTGGAGTGGAGCTGAGCCTGGGGTGGGGAAGTAACTGGTAAAAGTCTCAGATAAAGTACAAATCAAGTGTGAGGGCAAGGTGTGCCAAAGTCTGAGAGGAGGAAAAGATGGATATCCCAGCTCCAACAGAGAGGGTGAATCAGCCATTCATCTGTCTTTTTGTCCTATTCATCCTTGAGTGGGTAGAATAATGCCCACCCATATTGGTGAGGGTTGCTCTTCTTCACATAGTCTATTTATTCAAATGCTAGTGTCTTCCCCAAATGCTCTCATGGACACCCCCAGAAATGTTTAACTGCTATTTGGGCATCCTGTAGCCCAGTCAAGTTGACACATAAAATTAAGCATTACACATTTCTAATAAAGTTCCCTAATGAGAAGGAAATGTCTCTACCAGCCGAGAGTAACCCAGGTTGCCCTCATGTGACCCAGGCTCCACTACCCTCATCAGCCTGTGGGCATGAGAGGGAGGTCACCTTAGGATGATACTTGAGCTGATACCTGCTTTATTACAGGACTTCAGTGAGAACCCCCAGGCTCCTCTTGTTCTAGAAGTCTCAGGATGGTGCATGTATGCTAATGGAGTGTAGAGTCCCCCACTGTTCACTTCAAACCATGTACCAGCTACCTACCTGTAAGCTCCATAAGGAAAGTGCTCTCTCTTTGGTACAGAACCATGGCTGTGGTTTGCGGCTGGCTCTGCTGACCCAAAGATGCTGAACTCCCAGGACCTCAGCACTTTCCTCTCACTCACCATTGTGCCAGACCCACACTATATCCCACAGAGTTAGAGAGTTTGGTCATTTTACCAACTTCCACTGCGGTGTTGATTACTAGAATCTGAAGTGTACAAGTTATACCAAAATATCTTTGCTGGAAATGGTCTCTTAAGTTTGTTTTGTTTAGTGTGGTCTTTACCCTCTCTCCTTCTACAGGGCTTAAGCCTCATCCCTGTGGGTTTATTTGGGAAACAGAAATCATAGAGGTCTCTGATCACCCAACTTTTCCATTTCTGACTCCAGGTACTGAGCAAAAACAGACATCAAATCCAATGTGCATATATTTACTGGAAGGAGCTGAGGAAGTCTCAACTTAGAACCAGTTAAGAAGATCACTGGGTGTGGTGGTGCATGCCTGTAATCCCAGTACTTGGGAGACTGAGACAGGAGGATTGCAAGTTCAAAGCTAGCTTCAGCAACTTAGCAAGGCTCTCAGCAACTTAGGAAGACCCTGTTTCCGAATCAAAAGTAAAAATAGGACTGGGTATATAGCTCAGAGTTAGAATGCCCCTGGGTTCAATCCTCAGTTCCACAAAAAGAAGAAGAAGAAGAAGAAGAAGAAGAAGAAGAAGAAGAGGAGGAGGAGGAGGAGGAGGAGGAGGAGGAGGAGGAAGAAGAAGAAGAAGGTACAACCACTGTACTATTTTAGGGTTCTCTAGAGAAACAGAAGCAAATTTATTTATTTACTTATTTATTTATTTATTTCAGGAGAGCCAATGGTTTTTAGTCCAAAAGCCTGAGAAACAGGAGTACAAGTGGTATAAATCCCAGTCCATGTGTGAGAGAGCAGTGTCGCAGGTTGAAAATAGGTGAGAGAAAGAGTGAAAGTCCCCCTTACTCTGCCTTTTGTTCTATTCAAGCCATTTGTGTGTTGGATGATGCCCTCTGCACTGGGGAAGGGCATCTGTTTCACTCAGGCTATGGACTCACATGTTAACCCCTTGCAGAAACACTGTCATAGACACGTTCAGAAAAAAAATGTTGAGCAGATATCTGGGTACCTCATGGTCTAGTTAAGTTGACACATAAAAGCAATTACCACAAATGCACTTCTTGTCAACTTGGCATCTACACACATATCCTTACACACTGCTTAGTCTCCAAAGGAAGATAATCACAAGGGTATAGCTCCTGCTAACATGGCAGGACTACCCTGTATACAACAGAAAATACATTAATTTCTTTCCCAGAAGAGGAAGTAAGTCCTTGAGAGATGTTTACTATTCTTGATATCCTGTAACTTAAATATTATGATGTAAAGTTAATAATACTTAAATATTGTTTTATGAAGTCAGTATATTTTAGGAATAATGAGAAAGGAATAATGATAAAGGAATAATGATAAAGGAATAAGAGGAAATAAAAGACAGACATATTCTCTGAATGTATATAAATAAAGACTTCTATACATTCATATGTAAATGTACACATATATTCAGAAAAAATATGGAAGAAATATTTTGATGATTATAGGCTTTGTTTCTATAAGTTGACTATGGTCAATAGCCAGCATTTATAGCTACTTTCTTCCTCTGTTTATTCTGTTTTCCTTTGCCTTCAGCAAACATCTCAGGTAGTTGTGATGCTTTAGCTATTGTGGGAGGACCTGAACCTTTATTCTTGAAGGGTCTGGGTCATTAGGAGTCCTGTTTAGATTGAATTTTTGTTTCTCCCATTGATCTTAATCATGGGGCATGGTAAATCCTAAGAAAAACTCTAAGGGATCTCCTCTTCCCAACATACTCTTCATTCCAAACATACTCTTGGTTATCTCCATCATGGAGTAGTCATCCAATTTCCCCTGGTTATCAGGATCCATCACCACAGCTAGCATAGTAACTCCCTTCTTTTGCTGTTGATTCAGAGGTATGATGAGTCTAAAGTGGCCTTGAGACAGTCTTAATATCTAGTTCAATGGAATCATTGTTCTGTCTTCTGATGCAACTATTCTGCCTGGAATTAAGATCACTAGGCCAGCAGAGCATAAAGTCATGGGAATAGAAATCAAACATTTTGCTAGGGGGTCACTAAGGGTAATCATGAGATGTTCCACTCCATTTCCACCCCTTAATCCCTGGACTAGTGAATGCTGGCTATCAAAGAAAGCCAATATACTCGATGCTGATTCAGAGCATATAGTGAATGCTGATTCAAAACAGACAGCCTTCTAGAGAAAATTTCCGAGACAAACACATCCCTGCTAGGTGTTGCCCCTGACTGTCTCTATAACTGAGTCTTCAAAAGGTGATTATGCAATTCTATCAAAGCCACATGATCTAGGATGGTGGGGAACACAGTAAGATCAGTTAATCTCCAACAGTGCCATACTTCTTTTGCTGTGAAGCATGTTCCCTGATCAGAAGCAATCTGTGTGTAATACACTGATGATGGGTAAGGAATTCTGTAAGTGCATCGACAATAATTTGGACAGAAACATTGCACACAGAAAAAGGCAATCTGTATTCATAGTAAGTGTCTATTCCAGTTAAGGACAAAATGCTTCCCCTTCCATGATGGCGGAAGTCCAATGAAGTTAACCTGCCACCAGGTAGATGGCTGATCATCCTGGGAAATGGTGCCATACCAGAACTCAGGGTTGGTCACTGCTATTGGCACATTGGACACTCACTAATGGCTATAGTCAGATTGGCTTTAGTGAGTAGAACTCCATATTGCTGAGTCTGTGTGTCACCTCTCTTCCTGTGATGGCCACTTTGTTCATGAGCTATTGGGTGACAGCAGAGTTACTGGACAGAGAAACTGACTGATGTCCAGAGAGTGAGTCACCCTATCAACATGACTATTATCTCCTCTTCCTTCACATGGGACAAAAATGACTTCATGTTTTTGCCCATTTGGAAAGGTGTGTTCACATCCTTCTTCCCCAGAGTTCTTTTTTTTGGGGGTGGGGATACTGGAGATTTAACCTAGGGGAGCTCTACCTCTGAGATACAACCCCATCCCTTTTTTTTTTATTTTGAAACAGGGTCTCACTAAATTGCTGATGCTGGCCTTGAACCTGTGATCCATCTATCTTAGCCTAAGAAGTATTGGGATTACAGGCATGCGTCACCATGCATGGTTTTCTCCAGAGTTCTTTGCTACTAATTTTCCAAATAATGATTGTTTCAAGTCCCTGAATATCCAGCCAAACCATTGGTCATAGCCTCAAAGCCAGTATAATCACATATCTGACCATTTTTTTCCTTCCTAACAAAGTGAACAAATCAGGCACAGCACTTAGATTTCTGCCCTCAAGAACTTGACTACTGTCTTTCAGGCATGTCTCATAGGGTGATTATAGTCCTGCAGCTACTCAGCTACTATCATGTGTAAACAAGGGCTGAGTCTTCTCTCCCTCTGTCTACAGATCATGAGGAACCCTCATGAGACCATAGGAGCAGGCTGGGCGAGAAAGAATGCAATGTAGCTAGTAACGGTCACCAGGAGCATTTGGGGCCACTTTTTCATGTAACTTACTTGCGACTTCAGGGCTTTCTTTTTTTCTTTTTTGCGGTACTGGGGATTGAACGCAGGGGCGTTCTACCTCTGCGCTACGCCCCCAGCCCTATTTTTTTTTATACTTTATTTTGAAACCAGGTCTCACGAAGTTGCAGAGGGCCTCACTAAGTAGAGAGAGAGAGGGAGAAAGAGAGGGAGAGAGAGAGAGAGACAGAGAGAGAGAGAGATCACGCGCGCACGAGCTGAGGCTGGCCGCGAACCGGGATGCTCCGGTCTCCGCCTCGCAAAGTACTGGGATTACAAGCGTGCGCCACCACGCGCGGCTTTGGGCTTTCTTTACCATATATACCATGATACATGATAACTTGGTGGTGCAAGATGAAGCATTCAGTCTCCACTAAGACCCATGAGCATGCCAGTTAATAAAAGTGAAAGGAGTAAGAGAAAGAGAAAATCAACCTCAGAGCATCATAGTGATAATTATTACAAGCTCCAGCAGTAGGGCAAAGGCTTGAGAAGAAAGGATATTTGCATAGTGGCAAGCTGAGAAGCAGAAAACCTGTGAGAAAGTCACATCATTTTTGTGATATTATTGCTGAAAATGCATAACCTCAGTTGGAATCGTTAGAACATATCAGACAAACCCAAATTGAGGTACATTGTATCTAAGCACCAACCTATATTCCTCAAAGATATCAAAAGAAGACTGAGAAACTTCACAGACAAGAGAAAATTAACTAGACGTGACAATGGAATACAATACTGGATTTCCTAGGTTAGGCACTGGAAAAGGGAAAGAACACTAGGGAAGAAACTGGTAAATACAAACTAAATCTGTAGTCTAGTTAGTAGTATTAGTCCAATGTTCACTTCTTATTTTTTATATGTGTGCCATGATAATGTGAAATATTAACATTAGGGGAAATGGATGGAAGGGTGCATGAGAAGTCTGTACTGTCTTGCAACTTCTCTCTATCTAGAATAACTTCAAAAATAATTATTTTGGTTTTTTAAATCATTTTTAAAAATTTGTGAGAGTTAAGGAAAATATGGCCAGACTTAATGTCAAAAACATCTTATTGACCAGATGTGGTGGCACATATCTTTAATCCCAGCTACTTGGGACGCTGAGGCAGAAAGATCACAAGTTTGAGACCAGCCTGAGAAACTTAGAGAGACCCTATAACAAAATAAAAAATAAAAGATGTAACTCAGTGGTGAAGTGTTTGCCTAACATGTGCAAGCCCTTGGGTAAATCCCCAGCACCAGAAAAAAATATATTACCAACATAAAACACAATAGCTATGTTAAGGTTATGCTGGAAATGAGTCTGCTTCATAATCTGTAGGTATATGTTTTATATTTGTGTAGCTAAAGGGTTAATTCCTGGGGTTTCCCTAACACCAAAAAAAAAAAAAAGATCTGCCCCAAATGTGAGTCGAAGCCACTAACTCAAGCACTGTCGGCAACTTGTAAGTGACAATTTCTCCCACTTCTTTTAATCAAGCTTCCTGTGCTAGTCCAGTTTTTTAAAAATTTCTATAACAAAATACTTGAGGCTTCTACTTTTAAAAAAAGAAATGTATTTAACTCACAGCTTTGGAGATTGAAAGTCCAAAAAGCACAGTGCAGGCTTTGGCCAGGGACCCAAAACAGATGGAAGAGCACATGAAGACATGAAGAATCCTATCGCCAAACAGAAAGTCGGAGCTCAGGCTTCCCACACATTCTCTCATGGGAACTAGCCAGGGTCTGTCTCCCAAGAAATAGTTTAATCCTTTTTGAGGGTATGCCCTCCACTACCCAAGGACCTCCCACTAGGCCCCACCTCTTAAAGGTCCACACTATTTCTCAATACTGCCAAGCTGGGGACCAAGCCCCCAGCACCGGGACCCGTGGGGAACAACTACATCCAAACCATTGCAGTTCCAAATCTTTATGTCTGGCTTCCGCGTGGCAACATGTTGATAATACAATTTTGGACTTCACTATATGCTAAGTATATTGTATCAAAAAAGGACTACTTTTTTGTGAGAGTAATTATAGAGCCTTATGATATCTCTGCAATGAAAATGAGATTTTATGATAAATGCCAAATCTTTCATTTCAAAAATTGAAAAGGATGATACACAACGAAATTCAGCTAGCTGAATTTAGGGCAATAAAATAAAGAGTCCAATCAAAGAATATTCTCTGGCTTTGGGCCTACCTCATTTCCTTTGATTGTGAATAGAATACATTTCCATTCACAATAATCACTTGCCTTCTTGCACTTGGTTATTCTGAGAAGCAGCAAATGTCAATAACCATCTTGGGTTCATGAGAGCCCTTTTTCACACGAAGGATCTATTTATATTTGTTATTGCAAGCTCCAGTTGGTCATGTGCTTGTTGATAGTTTACTAGAACAATCAGTCAAGACATGTTTTTCTACCTTGATTTGCATGGCGTACAATTCAAACCATTTTCCTCCTGGAAATTATGTTTTTACTGGTTCCTGTGCAGAACTGGGGATGGAATCAGGAGACTCAGAATGCAGCATATATCACTGAGGCAAAGAGGTGACTACAAGAATATAAATGTGTTGGGTTATTCTTAGTTTTCTACCCCTACTGAACCACTTCCCCTTCTCTGCAGTGCTCTGTGCAGGTTTATATCCCTACATTCTGACTTTTTCGGTCTATAATAGTGGGAATTGGGGCCATTTGAAAGGTGATTCAGATGTAGGGGTGCAGCCCTCATGAATGAGACCACTGCCCATAAGAAACAATCTGAGGAAGTGTGTTCACCCCCTCTATCCTGTGAAGATATCTCTACAAGGCACTATTTATAAGAAATGTGTAGGCCTGTAGTTAATACAAATATAAACCAAAAGACCTACTTCACCGGACAGTAAGTCTCTTGGTGTTTTAATATTGGACTTCCCAGCCCCCAGAACGGTGAGAAATAAACTTCTGCTGCCTATATGCCATGCAGATTATGGTGTTTTTGTTATAGCAGCCTGAACAAAGACATCATCTTTGACCTTGGAACATTTTAAGGAAAGAGAAATGCAACAATACTATCACCCAACTTTTGCTTGTTTTACCATAGACCCCATATTCCAGAAGCAGCTGGTGTTTAGATTTCCACGTGGATGTTCTTAATCAAGTAAGGAAGTTTCCTTCTAGTTCTACTTGCTCAGAATTTTTATCATGAATGGGAAATAGGTTTTGCCAAGTTTTTCTACATTTAGTGACATGATCATATAGGTTTTTCTTTAGCCTACTGATATGGTGGATTACATTAATTGATTCACAAACTTGAGCCTGCCTTCCATATATATGGACCAAGCCACACTTGGTTGTGGTATATAAATCTTTATCTACATAGTAAATATTTGATTGGTTAATATCCCATTGATGATTTTTACATTTATGTCCATGAGAGATGTTGGTTTCTAGTTTGCCATTTTTATACTCTTTGCCTGGTTTTTGTACTACAATAATGCTGGACTCCTAGAAAGAATTAGGTAGTAATTAATATCTCTGCTTCTATCTTCTGGAAGAGAATGCAAAAAAATTGGTATGGTTTCTACCTTGAATATCCTGTAGAATTTAGCAGGGTATCCATATGGGCCTGGTTCTTTCTGCTTTGTAAGATTATTAATTGTAGATTCAATTTCTTTAGTTGATTTAGACTTATTCATACTATTTACATCTTCTTGTGTGAGCTCTAGTGGATTGTGTCATTCAAGGAGTAGGTCTACTTTATCCAGGTTATCGAATTTGTGGGCATAGAGTTGTTCACAGCATTTTTAGGGGGTGGTGGTACTAGAAAGTGAACCCAGGGGCATTCTACCTCTGAGCTACACCCCAGATCCATTTAATTTTTTATTTTGAAACAAGGTCTAAGTTGCTCAGAGCCTTGCTAAATTGCTGAGGCTGGCCTTGAGCCTACAATCCTCCTGTCTCAGCCTCCCAAGCACTGAGATTGCAGGCATGTGCCAGCATGCCCAGCTGTTCATAGCATTCTAATGTACATAGGATCAATAGTGATGGCTCTTCTTTAATTAGAATTTTGTTCCTTTCTTAGTTAACCTGAAGATATATTTATCAAGATCATTGATATTTTCCAACATTTCTTGGTTTAATTGATTTTTCTCTATTTTTTTATTTTCAATTCCATTAATTATTGCTCTGAGTTTTATTATTTATTTTCTTGTGCTTATTTTGGGATTACATTGATCTTCTTTTAGTTCCTTCTGGTGGAATATTATTCTATTCTACATCTGTCTTCTCTATTATATAAACTTAAAATTATAAATTTCCTTCTAAGCACCACCTCTGAACACATGAGACTTTGGGGGACATTCTAAGTCCAAATCATAACATCAACTTACTTTTAATGAAGGTTACCTCTGAGAACAAATTCAGTTTAAAGGAGAAATAACAAAGAAATGCTGGAATTTGACTATTGCATATTGATTGATTCTTTTACAAAATAATATAAATATACTACTTCATGTAATAAAATAAGTCATTGTTCCTCTTTCCTAAAATGTTTACTTTATGTATGTTAACAAGTGAAGAGAGGAAGCTAATAAGGACGAAGGAGAAGTGAATTAGAAGACCAAGCAGGCAAACAGAGGCTTGGTTCCAAAGCAAACCAGTGAGGTGATGGTGAGGAATCTATTCTTCCCTTCAAAATTCACTGGAGTAGATTTGTTGAGGAAGAGATTCTATAGGTAGTGAGAAGAAGAACAATCCAGGAACATGAAATCTTAAGACAGAAATTCCTGGGAAGACTTTTCACATCCTTATTAAAATCTAGATGGAGCTAGGCATGGTGGTGCACATCTGTGATCCAAGTACTTGGGAGATTGAGCCAGGAGGATCACAGGTTTGAGGCCAGCCTCAGCAACTTAGAAAGATCCTGTTTCAAAATAAAAAATAAACAAGGCTGTGGTGCAGCTTGGAGGTATAACACCCCTTGGTTCAATCCCCAGTATCACACACACATCCAAAATAATTTAAGCTAGATGGTTTTCTTTTCTATTTCTATTTAACTGTTACCATCATGACTATCATTCAGTGAACATGTCATTCAAAGAGAGTGGATCTGCTTCTGAAAAAGGTTTGCCTGTTAGTTAATAAATTTTAAAGAGGAACTTCCCAATGTTCACTTGTGATCCAAAATTGTAAACTCCTACCATTGATTCTACATCTTGGATTTATCTGAGAAAAGTACAGAGACTTCCTTAGATTTTTGGACATGTACTAGAGTGATTGCATAAAAGTTATATTTTTATGAGAGTTTAATGGTAATGGTTTGGAGAATGAAATTATAACCTTAAAATTTTGATCCAGTGTTGCTAAAACTAAAATAAACTATAGGTCACAAAAATATTTTATAAGCTTGAAAGGAAAAAATTTGTCACTTCTTTGACATTTCAAGTATTATGATAGAATGATTAGAATATTTATATTATATTCAGTGATTGTAGACTCAGAGTGAACCAAATGTCTCTTGTAAGAGACAAGACAGAGGGGAGAGACGATCTATTTAAATTTATGAATGCTCTATCTCTTGCTGAAGCTTAGATATGATAATGAAAAAGGAGCACTCATCTTTGGGAGATCTTCAGTGAGAATTATGAGCTATTTCCATGTTTTCTTCTCTGGGACATTAAAAATTTCTTGTTTCATTTCCCAGGAAGAAAATATTCATCTTTTGTGAGGCATGCAAATGTTGAACTTTTAATTTAATCTATAAAATAATTTGTTACAGGAAATGCAGTATTTTCATTTAAATTGAAAATGAACTGACCAGCCCTGTGTATCAACAGATAAATTATGTGGGCTATTATGTTAGAAAAACATTCAGGCCCCTGGGTCTAGTTTTCTTCTTTAGATTATGAATAAAATGTACTCTAGCAGAGTACAATCCCATTTTAATGCAAAGTTCTTTGACAGTCATACAAAAAAAATCACCCTCTGTGTGTTTGTTGGCACAGTTTTAATTATTTCTTTCTTCTGTAATCAAAATTATATGCACTACCTTGGTAATTTCTTTATGATGAGGTAATATATAGACACTAATTATCTAGTCTTCTTCACCTATGTACATATATCCACAATTATTAATAATATTCTTTTTATGTGTGTATATAGTACTGGGGATTGAGCCCAGAGGCATTCTGCCTCTGAGCTACACCCCCGGCCCTTTTCATTTTTTGTTTTGAGATCTGGTCTCTCTATGTTGCTGAGAATGTCACTACATTGCTGAGGTTGACCTTGTATCTGTCTCAGTCTCCCACCATGCCAGGCTTTTTAATTTTTATGTTATGTTATGTTATGTTATGTTATTTATTTATTTTACTGGGCACTGAACCCAAGGTCATTCTACCTTTGAGCTATCCCCCAGACTTTTTTATTTTTATTTTAAAACTAAGTTGCTGAGGGTCTTGCTATGTTGCTGAGACTGGCCTTGAACCTGTGATCCTCTTGTCTCAGCCTCCCAAACACTGAGATTAATATTATTCTTTTAATTATGATGGTCACTTTTCTCAGCACTGAGTTCTTTCTTTATTGACTATCTAGCCTGGCAATTCCATAAGTATTAAGACATTGATATCCTAACATAAATTCAGGTTTCATCTTCTTTGGTTGAAGATTGGTTCATTAGAAGAAAATAATTATGAGATTTTTACTTTATAATATAAAGTTTTACCTAAATATATATATATTTATATATATTTATATGTATATGGTTTTGGAGGTCAAAGAGTAAGCAAGTGTGCTATATATTTTTTAGAAATATTTTCCTCAGTCAATTACTTGTTAAGAGTTCAAATCTAGCAAGGCATGGCAGTTCATACCTGTAATCCCAGTACTTGGGGAGCTGAGTCAGGATGATCTTAAATTCAAGGCCAGCCTCAGCAATTTAGTGAGGCCCTCAGCAACTTAGTGAGATCCTGTTTCAAAGTAAAATAGGTCTGGTGGTGTAGCTCAGAGGTAAAATGCCCCTGAGTTTACCCCAGTAACACACACACACACACACACACACACACACACAACACACACACACACACACACAC